>JADRCD010226489.1:0-21402 GCA_019843815.1 Montemys delectorum
TGTGTCTGAAGTACATAATGTCTTCAGCAATGAGGACTTACCTTCCATCTCTGAGGAGTCAGTAACCCAGACAGCAGCAATAGCCTACAGTATTTAAGGAGTCACTTGGACTACCCTAACCAACAACTCAACTGTCAATTTCTCACGAGTGGTACTGGAGTAATGTTAGACTATGGCTCTTGTGGGGAGCAATGTCAGGCATTACTTTAAGATTAGATAGATAGATAGATAGATAGATAGATAGATAGATAGATAGATAGATAGAGATACAAATATAAATTAAGTAAATATATAATGTGATTCCTTGAAACTTTATCAAGCACCCTTTGTGATATCTGTTCCTCCCCCTCCTTCTCTTTGTGCATGGATCTCCCTCCTCCAAGCCCTATTAGAGCCTAGGACATACTCTGAGAACACGTTGTTAGTTATTTTTCTTATCACTATAATAAAATATTCAACAGAAGCATCTTTAAAAATGAGTGATTTATTTAGTATGTTAAACTTCAGATATCTTCAGAGCTTCATGGCCAGAAAAGTGCAGCAGGCAAACCAACTCTGTCTATCTGTAACAATGGGATCCTGAGGCCTCACTGCTCACACTGGCTAGACACTCAGAAGTGGAAGAAGATGTAAGCTTCAAAGCCCCATCCCTAACGACTTATCCCCTCTACTATACTGTACTTCCCAAGTGTCTCCAAGCTGTTCTAGAAGCTAGGGAGCAAGTGTTAAGTACATAAGCCATTGGAAAATGTGTACCTTGAATATCCCAGCACTGGTCAGCATCCTGTCTTGTTCTTGCCAATCAGGACAGCTGTAACCATCAATTTCCTGTTTCCTCTGCTTTTATGTAGTTGTCCTGCACCACCGTAACTATAATACTTGACCCGAGCATCTTACATCAGGAAACATTTCTTTTTACTCACTCTTTCAGAGATGTCAGCCCATCATGATGGGGAAGAACTCAGAGGAGTGGCTCATGAGCATGGGGATATGTAACAGAAATGGTTTTCTTCACCAAGGCCCAGGTGGAAGATCAAGAGAGGCATCTCCAAGGACCTTATTGAAGTGATGTACTTCTGCCAGCTAGCTCTACAAATCCTCCAAAACAGCACATGCTTGGCTGAAGAAGAAATGCAAGCCAACAGTGAACACTTCAGGGCCAAACTATGACAACTTTTCTCTTTATAGGTTATAAAATGGATGCTTCAGACAACATGTGGGAAACATGAATTGTACATGGCTATCTTTAACATCATTCTCATATTGGTGTGGATAAATTCTTATTTCTCATGCTAGATTTGCGTCAACTTACCATTAAACTCTGGACTATCTCCCATACTGCAGACGCTTCCTGTGTTCTTCAGCTGGAAAGCTGAAACTCTCATTTCAGCATGAGAAAAATGGTAACAAGGAAAATCCCCTGAGTAAACTCTCTATCACCCTTCACTGGGCAATACTTTTCCTATAGTTTCAAATTCCTTCACTAACTGCTGACCCTACACGCTCACATCAGCATACACTCACTACCAATCGAGCTTCATATTAACAGCCTTCAAATTTGTACTAACATATATCTTATATTCCTGTGTAAATAAAACATTTAGTATTTTTTTACAAGTGATGCTCTCTTGTTTTATAAAAGAGAATTCATTTATGTCACATGAAGTTATAAAGCCTATCCATCCTACAACCAGACCAAAAGTATTCAGTTTCTGTGACCTTGGTCTGCCTCTTTCTGAGATCTCCTGACTCTTAAACCATGTCTCACTCCAGCTTCTAACTTTCTCTGTGATGGGGTTCTACATCACTTATGTAAACCAACTGCCCAACACTGTATAAAATGTCGAGAGCATTCCTTTACTGTAGAAATATGTATAAAATACCTCAATTGTTCCAGAAACTAAATAAAGCAGAATAGTTCAGGAAACAAATAAGCACTGGCTTCCCTCAGAGGCAAGGCTGCACTTGTGCTGCCAGAAAATTTGGTAATATGTGAGAGTCACCCAACTGCTTCTCATTTTTGAAGGCATGAAGGGGTCACCAAAAACACTTGACACTTTGTGGCAGGATTCTTGTCCCTAATGAGAGTCTGAGAGAGACTATAAGTGAAGGTTCATCCCAGTTGTAAGGGGGACTCAAGAGTTTTGGACATACCAGAACCACGTGATTAACCAAGAAAAGAACAGGTGTGGAGTGGAGCTGGCCTGAACCCGTGAGCTATTCGGGCTGTGGCAAGCCTTCGAAGTCTAGAAGATCATAAGTCCTCAAAGTCTGACATTGAGATTTTCACCCCTTGGACTTGGCTTTGTTTTGATCTGATTAAAACTGTGTCCTGGTTTCTCCCTCTGGAGGTAAAGAGGCCGTGAACTTGAAAGTGGAGGGGGCAGGGATGGAAGAGGTTGAGGGAGGAGAAAGAGGGAGGGAGGGAGGGAGGGAGGGAGGGAGGGAGGGAGGGAGGGAGGGAAGCAATGTACCTCTGTTTCAACTTTCAAAAAATAAAATACAGGAAAAGCTTAAGAAGCAGCTGCCATCAATGAGTTTACAGATATTAGAGGAAAGTGGCTCCGTGGCAGAATGTGAGACACGGTGGTAGACCTACACAGGGTAGCTAGGCATGGTGGAACATGCCTGTGATCCTAGAGGCATGTATTCAAAATCCTCAGCCACATAGCAAATTTCCTAGTCAGCATAGAGTTTTTGAGACCATGCCTTGAAAGAAAAAGGGAAAAGATGTACACAGGGTAAAACTTGGAAATGGTAAATTTCCATGAAAAGCCTTTCATGAAAAGGCCAAATGAGGTAAGTGAACTTTGAGATCAATTACTATGAATGTGCCCTTTGTTATAATTAGTCACTTCTTATGGGTTGCTTTTCAACACATACTTCTTTTCCATCTCATGTAAACATCTCTGCCTCCCTCTTATTCATTGCTAGCCTACCTAGTCATGTGCAACCAGGGTGTAATGGCATTCCCTAGCAGGTCCTGTCTCAGTAGTGCACTCTGCACTGTTGAAAGTGTATGGCTTCTGTAAGAGCCGTAACATTGTATAGGCTTCTAAATACCACAGCACAGAATCCAACCAAGCCCATGCTGAAAGCTCACGCATCTCAAGATAAGCCCCACACAGAGCCACTCCTCAAGGTGAACTTTGCTGAGCTTGAGAGGAGCAGCAGGAGATCCAGACTCCCTGGCACATACTTTGCATTTTCTGAACAAAATGCTGGCAGACAGGACTACAGTATGAGAAAAAAAGTGCACTTGGAAAGGAAAAGAACAATCTACACCTTCCAGTCAAACCTGGAAACCAATGCAATATGTTGGGGAAGCCATGTCTCACATTGCCCACACAGCCAACAGCTGTGCATCAGAGCCATAATAGCCCGTGCAAGGAAGATAACTTCTAATGGTTCACTTATTTCCACTGCAATTTGGATTCAATCTACTCACATAGATGAATGCTTCATTCTCGATTACAATTTCTGCATTTGACCTCACACAAACTGACTGAGGAGATGTGAACAAAACACAAATAAAGCACCTTTTTTAAAAATTAATTTTCAGTAATAAAATTCACAATGCATATTTTTGTCTTCAATGTTAAAAGTATCTTTTTTTCTGTTTGCTCTTTTTTATTAGATATTTTCTTTATTTACACGTCATATGATTTCTCCTTTCCCAGTTTCCCCTCCAAAAAACAAACAAACAAACAAACAAAAACAACAAGAACAAACTCCTGTTGCCTCCCCCCTCCCCATGCTTGCCACCCCACCCTCTCCCACTTTATTGGCCCTGGCATTCCTACACTGGGGCACAGAACTTTCACAGGGCCAAGGGCCTCTCCTCCATATCCCAGTGTTTTGCATCCTGTCCTATTTTAGCTAAGCAAACTTCCCCAAAACAGAATAAAAAACCTCTGTTAAATACTGCCAGTTAACAAGACTAGGTTAGATGTCTTATGAAATGATAACACTATAAATTGTTCTTCCAAATGCATTGCAAAGCTCTCCTAATCGGCACAATATGTTTTCTTCTGCTAAAGCAAGGTAAATTGAATAACATATAAATATCTTCAGCCAGGTGTGGTGGCGCACTCCTTTAATCCCAGCACTTGGGAGGCAGAGGCAGGTGGATTTCTGAGTTCGAGGCCAGCCTAGTCTACAGAGTGAGTTCCAGGACAACCAGGGCTACACAGAGAAACCCTGTCTCAAAAACTAAATATCTTCTGAGTAGTTTAGTTTCCTTGTTATGGACATGTAGAAAGACATGGGTGACAGATGATCTACATAGGCTTTTCTGAAATATAAGGCTTTGAAAATCATGAGTTCAATATAATATTTTATTGGGTATTTTATTTCTTTACATTGCAAATGTTGACCCTTCCTGGTCTCCCCTCTAAAACCCCCCATCCCATCCTCCCTCCCCTTTGCTTCTAAGAGGGTGCTCTCCCACTCACCCATACACTCTCACCTCATTGCTCTAGCATCCCCCCACATCAAGCCTCTACAGGACTAAGAACCTCCCCTCCCATTGATGCCAGATGAGGTAATCCTCTTCTACATATGTAACTGGAGCCATGGACCCACCCATGTATACTCTTTGGTTGATAGTTTAGTTCCTGAGAGTTCTGAGGGAATCCACTTATTTGATATTGTTGTTCTTCCTATGGGATTGTAATCCCCATTGGCTCCTTTAGCCTTCCCCTTATTGTTCCACTGGGGTCCCCAGGTTCAGTTTGATGGCTGGCTGTGAGTATCTGAGAATGAATACAATATTAGTAGAGGCTTTCTTACTCCACTTTAAGATAAAAAAAACAAAAACAAAAATCACCACCACCACCAACAACAAAACAACCTTCTGGTTCAATTTTCCTTTTCTGTCATAACACTAGATTAGCATATGCATGGCTGTGTGGTCTGTTTCCTTTCTAACCTGCTGTTTAACATTAACTCTATAACCTATAATATTTATTTTAGTAGATCACTTATATTTCTAGACTTTTTAATCCTCTGCTTACTACCAGCAGTTTTTCTTATTTGGTATAGTTAGGTTAGTTTTGCATTGAGTTATCTTTATTCAAAAATTTCTCCTAGGGAGACTCATGATGAGAGACTACCAAACCGTCGCTTACAACAGTGACCAGAAAAGCATCTTTTTGTTACAGTGAATTACAGTGAAGTCTGACACTCTACTGCTCAAAGAACTGAGGGAAAGTAACTGCTGAGTGCTCAGCTCTAAACAGGACATTTATATCACACACATACACACACACACACACACACACACCCCACATATACACATACATACTCTCTCCCTCTCTCTCCATCTCTCTCTTACACACACACACAAACACACACACATACATATACTCTCTCCCCACTCTCTCTCTCTCTCACACCCTCACACATATACACGTACATACTCTCTCACACACACTCACACATATACATACACATATACACACACATACTCTCTCCCCACTCTCTCTCTCTCTCACACACACACACTCTTACACATGTACACATACATACTCTCTCACAAACACATTCACGCATATACACATTCACACATATACACACACACAGTCAAGATTCAGAAAAATATGGAAGAGTGAATGGAAATAAGATAAAAGCCAGATGCCTTGGGGAATGTAAAATGCTGTCTTCTAAGCAACCATGAGTCTGTAGCAGCTGGAGCTGGATCTGAAGCTCTGTACACAAGGCTTGCACAAGACTGGGCATGGCAACATCTATTTATGGACAAGTGAAGAGGTCATTACACCCCTATCCCTCAAGCTGTTGGTGGGTGCTTTGGGGATGGGAGTCATTGGCTTCAGTAATGTAGCTACTGCCAAGTGCCCCATCACGTGTGCACATAGATAAGAAAGAGAGTTGATTTGACAAGAATGAAAGGAGAATAGGTGAGGGTAAGGTAAATATAATCAGAATGCAGTGTGTGTGTGTGTGTGTGTGTGTGTGTGTGTGTGTGTGTATAAAACTGTCATGGAATAAATTTAGTTTTTTTAAAAAGGAGAAAGAGGAGGAGTATAAAAGTCATGTCTACATTTGGAAAATATTTGTCATTATCAACAAAATTATCAGCAAAATTATCAACAAGTCGTAATATATTCATGCATATAATTATAGAAGGATTACTTAAATCTACTATCTAGATTCCAGAATTAATTTCATGAAAAACTACCCCATATTTCAAGAGCAAAACACTAAATATTTATAAAATATGAAAAAAAAGACAAAAATTAGCTAAAAAAATAACCACAACAACAGCAACAACAACAAAAACCTTAGAACTTATGGAACCAGAAGTAAGATAATCCAGCAAATACAGAAACAGATCTATGTACCTGAGCAGCAACCTCTAACATTTCAGCTCCTCTAAGACACGGTTCTAAGTCAGAAAGAAGCCAAGACTCAAACTCATCATGGGGAAGAACTGAAAGTCTGGAGTAAGACTCTTTCTGTGAAGAAAGGTTAAAAATGGCTAGGATTCTCCAGGATAACTCTAACAAGAGGCACCTTGCCGATTGGTGGGTTAAAAGTATACTCAGCTTCAAGGAAATATCTACAACAACTCCTGCACCTAAGGCTGGGGGAACACTGTGAAAAGGTTGTAAGAGTTTGCTCTGAAGTATGTTTCCTGGTAATGTCGAAAGCTACACCCATGAAGTCTTACCAATATGACTCCCTAAAATGAGCTGGGAAAGTAGGACATCAGTGGATCAGTGGGCATGCCAAAGTGGACAAGGAAAAGCACATGAGGCCTCAACCTAACACACACACACACACATACACACACACACACACACACACACACACACACACACACACAAACACACATATGCTGGAAAAAAAAAACTACAGGCAACCAAGAAAAGCTAAGAGCAGAAAATGTGGTCTTCCCCAAGGAAGAGAGCTCCAATTGGTTATCTAATACTGTCTTAATGTTATGCTGCTGTGAAGAGACACAGTTAATTAGGAAAACAATTAAATGGGGCTGCCTTACAATTTCAAAGGTTTAGTCCATTGTCATCATAGTAGGAGTCATGGCTGTACACAGGCAGACATGGTACTGAAGAAGGAGTTTGACAGTTCTACACTGTATCCTTGGGCATCAGGAAGGGAGAGGCACTGGGCCTGGCTTGAGCATTTGAAACCCCAAAGCCCGCTCACAGTGACATGCTTTCTCCCACACCTACTCCACACACCAACTCCAACAAGGTTACACCTACTAGTCTCTGTTAACTAATACCACTCCCTAATGATCAAGCATTCAAATATATGAGCCTATGGGGACTTTACTTTTCAAACCACCACAAATACCACATCATCATCTCTGAAAACATACATACAAATAACAGTACACAACTGAATGAGCAGGATATATATGCACATATATATGTGTATGCATGTATGTGTATGTCATACACACACACACACACACACACACGCACGCACACACACACAAAATAGCAGTTGATGATAAAAGGGGTCATGAATTTTAAAAATCATGAAGAGAGATATATAGAAGGAAAGGAGAAGAAGAAATGCTGTAATTATATTAAAATCTCAAAAAATAAAAAGAATTAAACTGACTGCATTACTGAGCAGTGCCCAGGCCAAGCACAGAGAATAGAAAGTGCACTGTCAAGATGAGGCTCAAAGACTGTTGACAGAGTCTCTTCTATGTTCCTGGGAAACCAGAAAGGAAGGAAGAGTGACAGGAGAAGAGACCCCAAGCTCCTCATCTAAGATATCAAAGACACAGAGAAAGCAACTGCTGTGGAGTAAAAGGTAAAGAAATTCAGCTACAATGTACTATAAGGAAAACTGAAATGAGAAAGCAACATTTTTAAATAATCCTATCTAAAATCTCAAATAAGCAGTAAAGAAGTATTTACCTTTTAAGATTTATTTTATCTTATACATGTGAGTATTTCACCCACATGTACATATGTTCATTACACATATGCCTGACGCCCATAGAAGTCAGAGGAGGGTGTTGGGTCTCCTGGAACAGGAGTTATGGGTAGTGGAAAGCTACCAGGTAGATATTAGGAACTGAACCCAGGTCTTCTAAAAAACCGGCAAGTGCTCTTGTCCTCTTAGCCATGTCTCCAGCTCCAAGTATATACTTTTAAAGTCAAATAATACAGCAAACATAGGAATGAATCATGAATATAGAAAAGAACCATCACATCCCCAGAAATGAAAATAAAGGCTGTCTCCAGAAATTTTAGTACAGGAAGAAATGATGTCAACAATTAGAAATGATTGAATAAGAAATTAATAATTTAAAAATAGAACTGCAGAATCTCCCAGATGCAAAGTGGTGAGCTAAGTAAAAGGAATACGAGATGTGTTAAAAAAAAAAAAAATGTCCTCTTAGCGATAAATTGAGAAGTTTCTAAATAGGTAAAACATAAAAAGTCATACCCTGCACAATGTGTGTCATTCAAATGCAGGATGGATCACAAACGCTCCATCATCGACTCCCTGTCTGCCGTGTGTCTGTCATGCTCAGCCTTCCTTCCCTTGCTGCTGGAATCTACCGAAGAGCTAACTTCACCACTTGAGGCTTTACTAACAAGGCTGTGACCATCATAGCTATTGACCTCCTACCTCCATGACCAGTGTGGACCATAGATGATGACCCAAAAGCAACCTCTTTGTTTTGCCCAACCTTGGATAGTTTTGTCAGGACAGTGAGATGAGGAACGATCCCTTTTTGACCTTCATCTGTTCTTAAATCTATTGGTAATGTCACAGCACCGCCTCAACCGATTGTTCTCATGATTTTAGGGGTGAGGCTACAGACTGAACCCAGGGCTTTATGGATGCTAGGTCAATACTCTATCACTGAGCTATACCCCGGCGTACTCTACTGTACTGTGGGGCAGTGTGGGACAGTGGTCTGCTCCGGTAACTTAAGCTCAGTCGAGTATTTGCCTTTGAGCCCTGGACCCCTGTGGACAATTTCTGCTTGCAGAGGACGGAAGGAGCTTGGCCGTAACTCCTGAGTCTTTAGTTCCTGGTTCAGTCCCAACCTCTCATAGCTGCCCCCGCAGGAGGTATGTGCTCTATCAGGCAGACAATGCCCCAAGCTCCCAGCATTCTGGCTGGACCCTACACCCAGTCATCTGACCACCAGTCAGACATGCCATGCCCCATACAATATAAGGGGCGGTTTGCCTCCTCCTCACTCTCTTACTCTTCCCTTCTCTTTTGCTCTTTGTCTCCTCTCTGCTCTCCCTCTTTTGTTCTCTCCTCTCTTCTCTGCTCTTTGTTCTCCTCTCTTGCTTTCTTCCTCTCCTTTTTCTCTCTCTCCTTCCTCTCCTTTCCTTCTCTCTACTTGACCGGCCTATTTTTCTCTTTCCTACAATAAAATATCTCATTTATACATTGCCTCCTTTTTAACTAAGGCACCGTGCAGCCACAGGTCAGCACCAGGGAGAGAGAGAGCCATCAGCCTCAGCATCAGGCCCCTGCCTTTGGTACAACAGTGGACCTATACTTGGTAAGTACCCTATCACTAAGCTAGAAACCCAGCACTACCTATACCAGTTAAGTGCTTTATCACTAAGCTATACCTCCCAGCATACCTGTGCTAGGTGAGTCCTCTGACACTGAGCTATATCTCTATGGTAGGTCAATACGCTATCACTTAGCCATCCCTCCAGTGTACCTATGCTAGGAAAGTACTCCATCACTGAGCTATAACCACAGTACAATCTTCACTTTTTTAACCTCTTTGGTAACAATCTACTTTTCACAAGCACTGGGAAATGTCACTGATGCTGAAGGCCATGAGTTTGCTATCATGACTTTCTGTTGTAAGTCTTCATGTCTATTCTCAGTCTGAGTTAGAACTCAGTCCATCAGTGTTTCTCTGTTGAGGTAGGTCTGGAGGAAGGATAAACCTCACTTTGGGTTCCAATTGTGTTAACCAAACATTGGTTGATCCCTCTAATTAAACTATATCCCTAGTGGAACACCTTCTCCTCCCTTGGGAGCACCGCATGTTAATATAGTTCAGACCATACCTGTCCCCCCAAAGGCTCATGTATTAAACGTCAAGTTGTTGCTACTGAGAGACAGCAGAGCTTTGAGGTGGTAGAGCCTCATCAGATACCTTTGAGTCTTTGGAGTCAGGACTGGAAGTGAGTAGTTGAGCCCTAACCCCTTCTCTCTGCTCTCCTCCATGAACATAAGATGACTTATTTTCCCTCGGCTCCACGCTCCTGCCATGGTATCTGCATTATCTAAAACAAAGAGATGAATCTATCATGGACTAAAACTTAAACGAAGCCAAACTAAACACCTCCATAAGATGATTATCTCAAGTATTTATTAGGTAGGGTAACAAAAAGCAGATTAACAGACATGCAATGAAACTTTTCAGACAAAGCTGTTTCAGCTGGTTTCCATCTTTATTGGGATGATCCAAAAATAAAGTCAGAGTTGAGTGAGGATCCATGAGTGCTTTAGATCACAGAATAGCTTTGTTCCGGAAGTTACCTGGCTCTTTTCTTTTATCAGATTTAATCTCCATATACTTCCTGTGGGTCTCTTTTTGTTCCTATCAGGAATGTATCTGAATGAAAGTAAAAAAATAAATAAAAATAAAAATTCCAAAAATGTTGCACTCAAATGGAATTTTCTACTATTCGTTTTACATTGCAAAACTAGGGAAAGAATCTAAACATGGGCTGGGGATTTCCCATTTGCTATGGAGATCTATTCTTTGCTTGCTTTCCCACTCTGCCCAAGACCAGAGGGCTCATCACTTAGCTTCCTTGCACCGGCTTCCATGTGGACACATTCAGTGGGAAACCCCAGAAAAAAGTAAAGAAAAAAAAGAAGGAGATTCTGGGTCTAGTCCTTGCATTTCCTCTGGCTGGCAGTTTTAAATTTAGTGACAAGCCATGCCAGGCAGTTCTTTCTGCACTCCCCCTTCTCATTTCAGTGGGTCTACTTGGGAGCAGAGTGGAGTACTGAATATCTTAGCAATTCCTACGTACTCAAACCATGCCTTTGTGAATACTGATGCTACTTGAATGTTTCATCTGCTTCCCCGCAGAATCCCATCTGATAGAACAAAGACCTTCTAACTGCAAGAATGAACATCTGTTGAGATTATTACACCATTTCAATAACCTGTAACTGGGTCCAAGAAGGACACAAACAGAAAAAGGCTAACCAAGGAATGGTAAGCCCCAGGCAGCTATGGCTATTTTCTTCTTTCAACTAGTTTTATAGTCTCTGCAGGATAAAAGCCCACAGTAAGCCCTGATAACTGCTTGGCACTCATGCCAGGTTTATGATGGATTCTTCCCTTATCAGAAAGGAATAAAGGGGGTCGGGGAAATCAACACTTGACCAGACTTCAGCATCAGAGAAAGCACAGTGAGAGCTGCTGCCACATGCATCACCAACTCATATTGCATATGATGGGCAGGGATTGTTGCTATGCACTGAAAAATGGTTTGTGGCACATTCTGTTCTCCTTTATTTCGTTTTTTTCTCCTTATACCACATTATTTAACACTACAAGCAGATGGTACAGGCAGCAATTGACATTATAAACAACAAAAACAGTTTATGGCCCATTCCAGGTTTTGTTGCTTTTCTTTTTTTCCTTCTTCTTGTTTTAATCTGATACTCATATCTTTCCTGACACCTTGGCCCATGGACCTGAGCCATTTTCCCTGTTACACAGGCAGCAAGATGTGCCAATTTGTCATTAAAGGTAGCTGCCAAGTCCTCAGGTGGGTAGAGGTGTGCAGCCATGTTCTAAGCATTTTGAAAGAACCATAACACCAAGTAATTTGCGTTTAGTTGGTTTTATTCCCTTATATGTATGTGTCACCATCTTACTAGAGTGATTTTCAGAAATCAAAAAACATGAATTCTGTTGGGGTCCAGAAAGAGCCACACAAACCTCTCAGACACCATTCTTAGTCAGGGTTCAACGATCTATTGAATGCACACTCCAAGACTGATTAATCAGGGACACAGCCAGGCGTTGGAATCCAAAACTGCAACAGGCAGTCCTCAGAACCAGTTTTTATATGGGAAAACAACAACAGGTGCATTTGCATCATTTACAACATCTAAACAAAGCAGTGCTATCTCACCTTTAAGTCAATAGGCTGGGTCTAAAGACAAGGAGGCTAGGAGATGTCCAAAGTTCAGGAGGCTCTGTGACAAAGTACAAGTTGTTTTTGTCAAGGCAAGGGACAATAGGTCACATTAAGATTATGAGCTACAAAATGAAGTTTGAGGGAATACAGCAGTGCTATTGTCGATTTATAATTTTTAACAAATTCCTACCCTACTGTAGGACTTTTCCAGAGGTGTGAATGAACATTTGAACATTTGTTTATCTCAGATAGTACACCAATGGCAGATCAAAGAAACTATTCTACCCAAGTCTAGCTTGAAGAACCAATGGGTTTATTGAGTTTACGTACAGAAACATAGGTGAACGTTACCTTCAGATGCATGGAAGGCTCAAACACAGCTTTACTAAAATGCATGTCTGAGTATACAAGATGAGTCACCAAAGCTGCATCTCTGGGACTTCCAGCCCCATGTGAAAGCCTCCCGTTTTTCAGCATCCTTTATTTCCTGAATAACCCTTATGAGTCTTATTACTTTCTGGGCTTCTTGGTCCTTGTGTGTATCCTCATCTTCCTAAGTCTTGTGACCTACCCTCCTCCCTTTAAGAAAGAATGTTCCAATGCCTAGGAAATACAGGGTACATAGTAAGTATTAAAGAAACACTGTTCTTAGAGACTAAATCTTAGATCTATGAGGAACAACATGAAGGATTTCTATAGCACAAAGAGAAAAACCCATGGCATAGTGAAGTATGTTCATATATGATAATTACAGGGTGAACCCTTTCTTCAAGTGTGAGATCACCCTACACTAGCACTGTAATGTGTGTGTCCACTGAATGTATGCTGACCACTGAATCTTCAGAGTTCCTCCCATTACTTTTTCTGCCACAAACATACACACACACACACACACACATACATACACACACACACACACACACACACACACACACATATAAATTTATGTTACTTATAGAGATCATTTCCACTTTGACATTGGTTTTTGTGCTAGATCAAAATGAATGCAGCCATGCACCAAGGAAATCACTGACCAGTTTTCAAATTGGAGTAGACTTTTGGCTGGTTCTAACTCTAAAGTGAATTGAGCATGAAACTGTTAAGGTTTTCATGTCCATCCAATAGACTGAAATGTCAGACTCTATAATTTATATTATATATATTCTATTTACATATGTTGTATATAGTGTATCATATTATATGTGTCAAAATATTTTACTTCTCTGAACCTAAGTTTCATCTATAATACTATATATACCATGAAATCAAATATAAAGCACTGAGCGCGCTGCCGGTCAAATACTAAACATTCCATAAACATCATCCTATACTAGCATCACACTAAAACATGTATCAGGAACCATAAGTACAATAATCACATCTATGGGTGTGGCTTTCACACTACAAATGCTCCAGGAACCAAGAAATATCTTGGAAGAATTCCCCTACACTTTAAACTTCTCCCCAGAATAAGTGAGCATCATAATATGAACTTTATAGATTCTACTACAAAATTCTCTAGCAAGGCAGCATAGTTCATCTGCTGCAGGAGTGCTGGATACTTGTGCTGGTTATGTTGGGTGAGGCAATGGTGAACATAATAAAAGTAACAGGGAAAGCCAGAACCCAGAGAAATAGTTCTGGGCAAGAATTTTCCCTTCAGTGAAAACTGTAAAAAGTAAACAAAAGTCTGCAAACGTCTCACATCCTAAGGCAAGGGACTGTACTTTTTTTTTTTTTTTTAATTTTTTTGGTTTTTCGAGACAGGGTTTCTCTGTGTAGCCCTGGCTGTCCTGGAACTCACTCTGTAGACCAGGCTGGCCTCAAACTCAGAAATCCACCTGTCTCTGCCTCCCAAATGCTGGGATTAAAGGTGTGCGCCACCACCGCCCAGAGAGACTGTACTCTCAATGGTGGACTTCTCTTATTGTCAGACAGATGATTCAGGGTTTCACAGCCTGGTTACATACTCTTTTTAAAGTCCTATAGCAGATACTCCTTTCCATAGAGTGACTTCACCGTGATTCACATTCTGTATGCCCTTCTGTGGTGTAACCTCACATTTCTCCATCCAGGGAGCTTTATTTTTCTACTTTACAGAATCTCAGTCTCTCTCCTGTGATCTCTTCGATTAGCTGAATGCCAGAAAAGTAATTCTGTGTCAGATGTAACCATGAAGCGGCCTGACAGCGTTAAAATGCCAAAGCCCCAATGAAAAGGCATCTGCTGGCACTCTGTCCCACAGCTTCAGTCGGCTTCTCAGTACACAGCTGCCAGTCAGGCATGGTGACCACCAAGTCAAACCTCATGCAACCCCTCACCACCACCTGGCAACAGGCCAGACATTCCTCAGAAACAGGTAACCGTGAGAGCAGTCAACCTATAAAACCAGGGAATAACAAACTGGTCTAAACTCTGTGAGTTGGTTTCTTAAAAAAAATATATAGCCAGAAGAAGTTCCTTCAATTCAGCACAATTTACTTCCCTCTGTTTACCTCCATTTTCTGTTCTAACTAAAGCTAGATTCTTTTCCAAAATTGCTTTCCTCTATATGTGGTTAAAAACAATTGATTTAAAATAAACTACATGAATATATTTAGCCAAAACTAATATCATTATTAACTAATAAATCAGAAACGCAATTTTAAAACTTTAATTTGAGGGCCAGTGAGTTGGCTCAGCAGGTAGAAGTGCTTGCCCACACGTCTAATAACTTGACTTTGATCATTGTCCACAAAGTCATAGGAAATAATTAACTCCACCAAATTGCCCTCTGACTTCCACATTTACTCCAAGGTATGATTATGCTAGCTCACACTTGAAAATACATACATTTTTTTTATTCAGACATTGTTGTAATTAAAATTTCCAAACACTGATGGGTTGGACCAACAATAGTATCTCAATAAGCAAACAATTCCTGTCCATATCAATACAAGTAAAGACCCAATCTAATAAAGTAATCAGATTTCTTATGTAGTTATTGCTGGACTTAAAAAAAATATGCCAAAAAGTCAATTAGAGAAAAGGAGGCCATAAATTTAAGAGAAAACTAGAGGGAGGGGGTATATAGGGGAGGGAAGAGAATGAGAATCCAACAAATGTTTGCGAACTATTTGTAATAGTAACATAAGGGCATAAAAAAATGAATTACAAGGAAAAACAAAAGACTTTGCTGTGGTTGATCTGACTTATGAACTTGACTGATTTAGCCTTCCCAAAAAAATGTACCTCAGAGCATGTCCATGATGGGGTTTTCAGAAATGTTTAACTGAGCATTGAAGAGCCACCCTGAATATAGGTATCATCATCCATTGTCCTGTAGCAGACAGACTAAAAAGGAGAAGTCTGACTGACTTTGTATGCCATGTGACCAGTCATCCCACATTTGCTGCCGTGATTCCTCCCCAAGATGGACCCAAGTCCGGTCAACTTTGTGACACTGCGACATGATATTGTCATCTATAAAATGTATATGCAAGATCCACTGTAGAAGATATAGTCCTTATAATGAGATTAACGCCAGCATCTCAGTAAGGGTGCAGAAATCAAAAACAAAAAAGAAAAAAGCCCATCAATGATTGGGTTTTCCCCATATGAATGTAATTTGAGATCTGTGGACCAAGAGAAGTGAGAATATAAGACAGAACCAATTAAAGGTAGCAGCTGGTGGAGAAAGTATAGGGTCTCATGGCCTAGATGTGCCTGGAAGTTGGAGGATCCTCCCGACCAGTGCAGCTCAGAGCTACAAGTAAGGAAGCTAGAGAGATGGAAATTGTGAGTAGATGCTAAAGGCTTATACTAGAATGTTAGATGGAGGGCTCCCAAGTGACACTAAATTTCAAAATACCTAGAATGGAAGCTAGACCAAAAGATGAAGTGGAGCTTGGGAAAGTGTGCCAGGCAGAGCCACACAAGACTCTATTCACATTCCAACAGTAGGATGGGTAGGGCAGGCTTTAAAAGATGAGAAGTCTTCATTTGAGAGAACTCTAAGGTTTAGTAGAGACGTTTAAAGGTCTAAGTGAGTTCCTGATGACTTCAGAAGCTTAAGGGATTTAATCCTCAGAGCTATATAGTGCAATGTTGAGAGGTGATAGACTGCTGGTCGAGAAAGCAGAGCCTTCGTGAGCAGAACCACAGTCTCTGTTTGTAGTTGTGATGAACACTGGCAGGATGTTTAAGATACAATTGAGTCATGAGCTCCCACAAGTGAAGGCAGTAATGCAATTCCAATGAGTGAACTCATTACATGGTTCTTCCTTCTACTCCCTCCCACATCCCCCACCACTTCTGCACACATTCTAGAGTTCCACACCATCTATCATGTCTTGCACAGTGAGGCCCTCAGCCAAGCCAAGCAAAGGGGGATGCCCTACTCTTAGGTACCATGTCTTTCCCAGGACTGTGCTCAAGAATAAACCTCTTTTACCCTATAAAGTGGTCTCAGATATTTTGTTTTAACAACAGAAAACGGACTAAGACAATATGTCTTTCTCTGCATTCTTTCTCATTTTTATATGTCATATCTCATTACATTAATTTTCTTCTACTTTACTACCAGGGCCTCTGCTTCGTTCACTATCTTTTTCTACTCCATATGACTCCATATTTGGAGTTCTCACATCTCAAATCTCTATCTGAGTGTGTGTGTGTGTGTGTGTGTGTGTGTGTGTGTGTGTGTGTTTCAGCTAATTCTATCACTACTAGCAAATTCAGACATTCTAAAAAATTTTAATGAACACTTTGTGTGGGTCAAACTCTACATGTTTCCAGACAGGGCTATACTACTCCATGATTTCAAAGGCTATCTTTCTCCTAATGTGTCCAAAGTAGTGTGTCACTGTTCAAATATTAGCAAGACAATGTGGTACCTAGCCACCTGGGCTTTGCTATTTTTGCAGAGGTATGAATAAAACAATTTCAAAAGTAAATTAAAAAGAAAAGTGAGAGGGTGCAGGAAAGTTCATTCTGAGGAAATGACGTTAAAACTGAGTCATGAAGCCTGACTGAGATGGATGTCAATGATGGAAAGGATGCATTTTCCTGGGAGAAAGCATCATATGCATTGTAAAGAGATGAGGAAGATCGTGAGGCGTTCCAAGGTTGGGAGAAAAATGAAGGGCAATGGAGGGAAGGGATGGGAGAGTAGGCACATGAGGGACCTAGGGGCCACTAAGCACTTTATTCTTAATCTTATGACTTAAATGAGATCCTAAGAGTAGTTGTTAGCAAATCTGAGTGCCTGCACCTATAGATAGGCGGGACCACAGATCTATTACTATGGGCAACACCCCCCCCATTCCCAAAATCCCTAGGGCTTCCCAACTCACCTGGGACGTCATCACTTATATAAAAAGGAGAAGCATTCCTCTCTTTTTCTCTTTCCCTTTCTCTCTTTCTGTGAGACCTTCCCCCACTCTCTCTCCCAATTAAACCTTCTTCACGTGATATTGTTTGGACCTGGTGTGTGGTGTTCAACGCGGTCGCCTCTTTTAACTATCATTTTGGAGGTCCCACCGAGATCTATTGGTGACTCGCAGGTCTATCGAGAGAGTGCTGGCCTGCTCACAGCCGAGGGCCAGCCACCAGCTGCCCCGCTAGCCCAGCACCAGATCAGGCGGAGGTGCAGGGCACCACAGCACCGGAGCACCACAGCAGGGGTGGCCACGCGCTGCTCGGCTCCCCAAGAGAGTGCTCAGCAGCTGCCGCTCTGCACAGTAGCATCCCGAGGGCTGGTGCCACTGAGGGGTGGACCATCACAGCACCAGAGCACCAGAGCACCAGAACACCAGAGCAGGGGACCTGAGCTGCTGTGCCACTGCCTGCCGCTCGGCCAAGGATTCCCGGGCGGCCTTGGAGGCCTGTAGGCCATCCCAGGTGAGTGCAAGGCGAGTGGGGAGGCATCTCAGTTGGTGAAAGCTACCATTGCTCTCTGCTTTCTCCGATAGACTCTGAGTCTGCTCCTGCCCCCGCCGCCTCCGCTGCTGCCACCGCTGAGGCTACATGGGAATTTCAACCAAGTGAGCTGTGGTCTATCCCTGCCTATCTATACAATACCACGTATTTCCATATACCAGTCCGCTATAATTTTCACACAGACAGCGGCATATCAATTAATAGGTCCAGCCAAGGGGAGAACCTCTAGCTTCCCAGAGGAGGTCTGGCCAGCCTTCTCTGAGAACCATGGGGGTTACAGACTCCCAGTTGGCATATGCTTTAAGACTTCTACCATTGGTGCACCCCTTCCCCAATGGAGGCAATCCGCGTTCCTAATCTCTCCGGGCTTCACTGCCGACAAATCCCTGGGCACAGGGTGGATTGTAGCTCCCAAGTGGTCACTAGAGGGCTCTCGTGACGACCTGAGCCCCTAGCTTTGGCCATTAACTCTTTGGTGCTTGGATTGTTCTCAGGACATTGGTAGAAATAACCAAGCACCCACCAATGGGTAATAGAATGTCTTCGACTGTATCTCCTGGAACCCCACCGGGTTGTATCCTGGACAATCTCAAATCTCTAAAGTTAATGCCGGATTTGAAGGCATCAAAATTAATATATCTCTGCAATAAATATCAACTAGATGGAAATTCAAAATGGCCACCTAATGGCACTCTAGATCCAGCTATTTTAAGGAATCTTAATACACACTGCTAGCGGACTGGTAAATGGAAGGAGGTCCCCTATGTTCAAGCATTCATCTATCTCCATTCTAATCCCTTCTTGTGTACTTCTTGTTCCCCAACTCAACTTCTCTTAGCTATGAAACCTACACCTCCCCCAGATGACATGGCAATGCTGGATCCAGCTAATGAACCACCCCCCTTTCGCCTCAGGCCTGTCTCCACGCCTCCAAAAGCCCAAACTGCTACCTCAGTTTCGCCTCCAAAAGCCCAAACTGCTACCTCAGTTTCTCCTCCTCACCAGGATACTCCAGAGCCTGCTAGCCCTGCCTCTCCAGATCCCTCCCCTTCTTCTGTGCCAGCTGGAGGCCAATCCAAACACCCCACATTGGCAGCTACCTTCACTCCTCCTGTCACTCGCTCTAAGACTTCTGCCAAACCTCCAAGTTCTTCCTCCCCAGAGACATCTGACCTAGCAACAGTCCTACCTCTAAAAGAAGTTGCTGGAGCAGATGGCCTTGTCAGGGTACATGTTCCTTTCTCACTTAGTGAACTTTCTCAAATAGAAAACAGGCTAGGATCTTATACTTCTAATCCTTCCAAGTTTATCAAAGAGTTCCAATATATTACTCAGTCTTACAGCTTGACTTTCCATGATGTTTATATGATCCTCACTAACAATTACTTCCTGAAGAGCGCAGGCGAGTCTGGGAAGAGGCAAGAGTCCATGCAGAAAGCATACACCAAACAGACAACAATTACCCGCTTGGTTCTGACACCGTGCCAGACCGAGATCCCCGGTGGAACTACAATTCTGCAGGTAGTATTTTAGCCAGGGACAGGTTCATTACCTGCCTTCTGGCTGGTCTTAGGAAAGCAGCCTTAAAGCCAGTAAATTTTGAAAAACTCCAAGAGGTTGTTCAGGACAAGCAGGAGAATCCATCTCAATTTTTAGAACGTCTTACTAAGGCCTTATTACAGCATACTAACCTGGACCCTAAAAGCTCAGAAGGTAAGCAACTCCTGATGACCTACTTCTTTTCCCAGAGCTACCCCGACATAAGAGCTAAACTTAAAAAACTAGAGAGGGGACCCCTAACTCCACAGGCAGAAGTCTTAGCGCTGCCTTTCAAGGTGTACCATGGGAGAGATGATAAGGTCCGAAAACAAAAATACCACATGCTGGCAAAGGCTGTCCGACCAGCTCTAGCCACTCCCCAGGGATCACGGTCTCCTAAGACACAAAGGCCACCAGGCACCTGCTATAAGTGTGGTCAAAAAGGTCATTGGGCAAAATCCTGCCCCACCTTCCGCAAGCCAAGAGGGCCATGCCCTAGGTGCCATCAAGAGGGACATTGGGCTGTTGACTGCCCCCATGTTACACAGAACAAGGGGACATCACTCCCAGATAACCCTCCAACTGATCTCCTAGGCTTGGCTATGGCAGACTGAGGATGCCCGAGCTCCCTTGACCCAACCACTGCCATCACTAGCAGGGAGCCCCGGGTAAATATCATGGTGTGTGGGCGTTCATTTCCTTCCTCTTGGACACCGGAGCCACTTACTCAGTCCTGACGGAGTTTTGAGGACCCACTTCTCCTTCTAATTCTCCTATTGTTGGAGTAGGAGGACAACCGTACTTCCCTCTCCAGACCCCACCACTCAGTTGCATTTTTAGGGGTGTACCTCTCACCCATTCCTTTTTGGTAGTGCCAACATGTCCTGTCCCCTTATTGGGAAGAGATCTTCTAGCTAGGCTGGGAGCTTCAATTTCCTTTGCTCCTCACATTCGCCTAAACCCAGGCTCGCCAGCAGTTCCTCTGCTTCTGCTCCTAGCCAGACAACCTACTAACGCTACCATGTTATTTCCTTTACCAGCTTCTCAGGTAAATCCCCAAGTCTGGGACGTCCAGAACCCCTCTGTTGCTAAACATCATTCTCCTTTTGTCATCCAATTACTGGACTCTACCAGGTACATAACCCAAGCTCAATACTCTCTCTCTCTCCAGAGTCTCAGGGGACTTAAGCCTATCATTTCTGACCTCTTGAGAAAAAAACTCCTTCGTCCCACCTCTTCTCCCTTTAACACTCCTATACTAGCAGTCAAGAAGCCTAATAGTAACTATCGCCTAGTTCAAGACCTCAGGTGCATTAATTCTGCAGTAGTCCCTCTCCATCCTATTGTGGCTAATCCTTACACACTTCTTTCCACTATCCCCTCGGGGACTTCCCATTTCTCAGTCTTAGATCTCAAGGATGCATTTTTCTCTATCCCTTTAGATACCCAGTCACAAAATATATTTGCCTTTACCTAGACAGATCCTGATACCCACTTTTCTACCCAGCTTACCTGGACTGTTCTACCTCAGGGATTCCGAAATAGCCCACATCTATTTGGTCAGGCTTTGGCTTCTAACTTACTCTCCTTGTCTCTCCCTAAATCTAAGGTCATACTTTATGTTGATGACGTACTTCTCTGTAGCCCTTCTCTAAAAATTAGCCAAGCTAACACCTCTACCCTTCTAAATTTTCTCTCCAGTCGGGGCTACAGGGTTTCACCTTCTAAAGTCCAACTGTCTACCCCTCAGGTCACCTATTTGGGACTAACAATTACTCCAACCCAC
>JADRCD010226490.1:0-12814 GCA_019843815.1 Montemys delectorum
ACATTTCTATCAGGAGTATCACTCCTACCACCATGTGTCATATTCAGTGAATGTCCTGTCCTTGGTTACATTAAGCACGTGTACTTATCAACCTATTTAACTCTATTTTGTTCATAAACATACACTAGTGAGGTAAACCTGCAGAGGCTGGTTATCATCCTACCATCTGGACCCCTGCCACACACACACACACACACACACACACACACACACACACACACACACACACACAGCACCCTATCCTGGTCTGAGAAACCAGTATTATTCCCGTCCCTGGGATTCTGTCCTTGGCCATCTTGCTTCATGCATCTTCCTGTGCTACCACCTACACTCGGGCGTGTCAGCACACACAGTACGCAGCTGCTCTGTCTTCTGGGATATTAAGGTGAAAATATGTAGTCGAGAAAGAAAGCAAGTGGTTAACATGGCGTGAAAGGCATTACTGTGCTATAAATAGGAACGCCATTTCATCCTGGAAGACTTCAGATTCTATTAGCTGATTTCACTGAAAACCATTTCTGACACCTTGAAAACAGAACTCTCACTTACATGTCACCACCACTATTAATTTCAGAGACACACAGGGGGTGACAAGCCTGATGTTGACACTAGAAAAAGGCTACATAATGTGAATGGTATGAAATAGACTCAAGAGCTCAAGAGCCCACCTCTGGGGAGCAGAGCCCAGAACCAGGCTCAGCCACTCCACACATCTGAACTCTTTGTGCCTTACAGGAGGCACACATGCACACACATATGCACGCGCGCGCACACACACACACACACACACACACACACACAAATACATTGACACAGTCATGTCTGTGTAGACACAGCTCATCAGGACAGCTGGAGTGCAAGCCCCTGACCAAATGGAGCTGGGATGCTGACTGGGTGTGTGCTGTTGCACCTGCTCAAGACATCCCAGAGCACACCTGACCACACTAGCAAACACACAGGCTCCAGCAGGACTTTGAAATTGTTTAAGTTCCTGATTCACGTCTTGATCTAGCAGATTAAATGAATGCCATTTGGAGACTAACTAGCAACTAACTCGCTGATCCGTCTATTTAATGGGAACTCATCAAGATGAACACCTTCTTGCACACATGTGTGGTGCCTGAGGTTGAATCCAGGGCCTTGGGTATGCTAGTCGAGCGCTCTCACGGAGTGAAATGCCAAGCCCTTATTGATAAAGAACCCAAAAGAGAACTGTCGGGTCTACACAGGTACCAAGCTAGGAGAGTCACATCTGAGGCAAAAATCAGAATGTAAAAAAGGGACACTCGAGGAATCATAGCAAGCTCAGAGGTGGAATGTACTGGAGAATTCTGATTAGCTTATTAAAAAACCGATTGCAGAAGCTCAGGGGACAAGGGCAACAGGTCTTGAGGTGGTTAGAATTTATGGTCACAGAAAGTGGGACTGTGGCGAATTTTTATCTCAGGAAACTTTGAAGAGTAAGGGAGGTGTTATGTTGGATGTGGTGGATACATGAGTCAGCATACATGAGTCAGCACTTGTCAGACCAGAGGTCCCATATGTCTAACTGCATTTTAAGCGGGCATTAGTGCCAATCGTTTAAGACTGGCTTTAAGTGGTACACTGTAACACCTTCAGTCCTTGAGTGTGGACATGGTTGAAGGGGGTCATGCGTTTACGTATTACAAACTTACTGAAAAACAACATAAAGTGATCGTCTAAAGTAAACATTGTCTTCTTTCCTAGAAATCCAGGGTGTACGAAGTAACTTCATCCCATTCAGAAACCACGTCTAGAGCCCATCCCATAAGAACGACGCATCTGGAAGATGGGTGGTTACACACTACCCAGAGGGCCCTGCTGGACATGCTGCCTGGCATAGTCATGGCTGCAGCTTCTTTCCTAACAAGCTATAATACTCCAGATAAAATAGAGACTATTAGTGAAGTCTCTTGAAAGCGTACGATTGTGATTTGGGGCTCAACATTACATAAGAGGCACTGCAAATATATCACTGTTAAAAGATTATTTACATCATCTTAGGGTGTGATCAGGACCTGGTTTTAAAATCATCCACAGTCTCAAAAAAGAAATACAGAACTTCCCTGGGTCTACCCTCTGGAGGTCCTCCTGACCCATGTCCTAATGCAGCTAAGAGCCACCCACGCTTATGTCACGTGAAAAGATAGAAAGGCAATTAAAACTCCAAGCAAAGATCAGCATCAACCCAGTCAGGCTTTTATGTTACTGTGAAATTCAGCAAATCTGTGCCGCCCACTTATGAAGCTCCAGGGATTTCCTCACTCACATGCAACAACAGTCACTGATGTGATCCGTCACCTTTAACATGTAGGCCCAAAGACCATGATAGACAGCTGTCAACAACTCCTCTAATTTCATTTGGTCTTGATTGTTTCTCAGAGGTGGCAATAGTGCTGCCCTTAAAAGAGGATAACAATGAGCCATGGAAGGCAGGGAGAGGGGAGTGTCCATCAACACTCAGTTCATTGGGAGAGACAAGATCACCAGGTTGGAAGCCTAGCTCTTCATGTATACAAGTGATTCACAGAGAAATCAAACTTATCCCTGCCTTGGTCCACCAACAATGTTCTTACCCCAAGAGATGATGAGGGCTCCATTAGGAAGCATTTTATGACCCAGACCACAACAAAGGAGCTAACGAAGATTAATAATAATAATGATAATAATAATAATAATAATAATAAAGCAACATACTGTTCAATTTAAAAGCTGATCTCAAAGCAAGCTGTGAATTTGGTTTATAAATAATTGTGCCATTTTTTTTTCCTTCAAACAATCTCAAGTTCTACCAAATCTTCAGCTAAAAGATATTCTGGCACACCCAAGTATATTCTCATATGCACAAGAGTACCCTACCTGAATGACTACAAACTTGTTAGTTCTATTATTTCTATCCCAGAGATGGAGAGTGCATGGCTTTACTTCCTTCCTCTCTCACGAGGCCCTTCTTGTGTAGAGAGGAGCCAGTGACATCTTTCAATGGTCAGTAACAACGGAGGAGTCTTCTATGTCCAGATGCCATCATTCTGAAAAGCCCTTCTTCCTGGTTGCCACACAGGGCTATCTTTAGGTTTATACTGGGGGCACTTTCTCATATGGACATGCATTTTCTCTAGGATCCTCTAGAAGGCTCTCCCATTCTCTACCAACTCTTAGGTACTATGGGGTCTCAAGCTAAGCAAGATGTTTGCTCCCAAGAGCCTGGTGAGGGCCTTGAACTAGACACTGTTCTCGCTGAATGAAGGCTTTTCCCCTTCCTGGGCTCTTATCTCCAGGAAAGCAAGGCTCCTGCTGGGCAAGAGTGTGCATTCAGTCCTTGCCAGGAGTCATGCCATAGGTGCCCACAGCTTCCTTGCCCACCCTTGAGTTCCCGGCAATGGCAAGTTCATCTTTCATTATCAGTCACGCCTTGGCAGTGTTGAGCAGACAGATGGGGAGTGTGGGTGCTCAATTACCTTGGCTACCTGAGCAAACAGATTTGCTCGGCAGTGTTCCTATTCATTTTTGGGAAAGCAATTCAAAAAAATAAAAAATAAAAAAATCCTACACAAATAGCTTTTAGGAAGAATCAGACCCAGCCAGCTTAGAAATGTGACCTCTCCCACCGAGGCTGAGAAATGCACCAAGTTAAACTCTTTACAAAATCTGAGCTACTTCTAAAGCACTGAGGGAAGAGATCTAGCTCAAGACCCTGGTGTGGCTTGGACACCAGAGTCTGTTCTGTTTTCACAAGCTTACGGGAACAGTCAGTGAACACCTAGGAGGTGGCATGCTTCTTGGCTAACACAGGAGACTTTAGGCAGACCCACTTGGATTGAATTCCATCTCTACCCATCTGTCTTAGTTAGGGTTCTTCTGCTGTGAACAGACACTATGACCATGGCAACTCTTAAAAAGGACAGCTTTTAATTGGGGCTGGCTTACAGATTCAGAGGTTCAGTCAAGTATTATCAAGGCAGGAACATGGCAGCATCCAAGGCAGGCATGGTGCAGGAGGAGCTGAGAGCTCTACATCTTCATCTGAAGGCTGCTAGGAGAAGACTGGCTTCTAGGCAGCTAGGATGAAGTTCTTAAAGCCCACTCCCACAGTGACACACCTACTCCAACAAGGCCACACCTCCTAATAGTGCCACTCCCTAGGCCAAGCATATGCAAACCATCACACTATCTGATTTAAAGACCCTAGAGTGTTGTCTAGAGTCCTGACCGCTGTCACAAGGGTAATGAATCTTATGTAAAACTGTGATAAACAAATACACCAACATGTTAATTATTTTTATACATTCTTGAGCAACAGTCACGTCCTGGGGTTAAATGTGTATAGGATAAGAAACAGCTCCAAACCCCAGTCTTAGGCTTAGTTCTGTGCTGTCTGCTCATTCTGCATGGGTCGATAGGCAATTTACAGCAAACTGAGTTATTTCTACAATTAATCTTCTCATGAGATCGCATTCTTATCCTTGGGAATGGCAGAGAAGGAAAAGATCATCATGAAACAAGACCCACCAGAGAGACGCTGTCCTCTGAGCAGCACATGCACCGTATCCTGCTCTTACCCAATCAACTAGAACACCCCCATTGCTCTAGGCCGGTGTTTCACAAACAGTGCTACACAGAACATTGCTCCCCTGAGATGATCTCTGAGAACAGTTTTCTGCCTTAGATTTGTAAACCAAGCAGCATAGAGCCCTTTGGTGGAGACTCAGAATGCATCCGTAGACCCTGGGAAGCTCTGCTGTTAAGATGTTCAACTTATAAGTGGTTATTAGCCCAGAAGTTTGGAATACAGGAAGAACAACCCACACACCACCAGAAACTTAAGAAGGAGGAAGACCAAAAGGTGGACATTTCATTCCTTCTTAAAAGGGGGAATCAAATACCCATGGAAGGAGTTGCAAAGATTAACTATGGAGCAGAGACTGAAGGAAGGACAAGCCAGCCTAAATACAGCTATCTCCTGAGAGGCTCTGACAATACCTGACTAATACAGATGTAGAGGCTCATAGCCATCCATTGAACTGAGTACATGGTCCCCAAGGAAGGAGTTAGAGAAAGGATCTATGGAACTGAAGGGTTTGCAGCCCCTTAAGATGAACAACAATATGAACTAACTAGTACCCTCAGAGCTCCCAGGGACTCAATCACGATCCAAGGACTATACACGGTGGGACTGATTGTTCTGGCAGCATGTGTATAGTAGAGGATTTCAAAGTCGGTCATCAATAGGAGGAGAGGCCCTCGGCCTTGTGAAGGTTTTGCGCCCCAGTGTAGGGGAATGCCAGGGCCAATAAGTGGGAGAGGGTGGGGTGGCAGGCATGAGGAGGGGGGAGGCAACAGGGGTTTGTTCTTGTTGTTTTTGTTTGTTTGTTTGTTTGTTTGTTTGTTTTTTGGAGGGGAAACTGGGAAAGGAGTAATTTACATGTAAATAAAGAAAATATCTAATTAAAAAAAAAAGATGTTCAAACTTAGGATTAACTCTGTGTCCCCATACTCATCTGCACATTCCAGTGACCAGAGAGGGACACAGTCCTGCCTGGGCTCACCTCTGCAGCTCATAACTCTATGGACCACCACAAAGGTCAGATCTGCCTGTGAACTGTGTCTTGGCTGCATTTGCTCATTATAGTGTTAATACAACAGACACCTTGAAGTCATTTAATCCTATGCACTCAACCCTGGTGTACTGCATGTGTGGGCTGTTTAAGTATAATCTACATTTAACAGAACACTGTTGCTAACTTTACTTCTATGGCCTTAACTCAGTTTTGCTTTTAGGTGCATGCGTGTGTGTGTGTGTGTGTGTGTGTGTGTGTGTGTGTGTGTGTATGATGTCATGGTAATTATTTACTAAAAGCAGTCAACATGTTAAATGCAACCTTAAAACAAAACATATATCCCATGCATGTTGTAAACGTGTGTTTATAGGCTGACAATCTGTGTGTAGTTTGGGGTACTATTCTGGGGCAGCTACAATCAGTAAAGCAGGCTCCCTTGTAAGACTCTCACATTTCTGTAAAGAACCCTCATTTCTTTCCCATGTCATGTTTTCTGTACCATTCAATAAACACAGAGCAAATCTCTTTATTACGAACAAGTGTACATACAGCGGCACAGAACAGACACATGTAACAAACAGGTTACAGATAGGCCAGTAACCACACACTCCAAACAGAAGACATAAGAGTGTAGAGAAGATTCAAATCGGGGCTTGCTCTCGGTCAAGTTAATACAAGAGGAACTGTCTTCCTTCCTTAATGCGACATCAATATAAAATCTTTCATGACATGCAGCAACTTCTGAATTCCTCAGTGTGACTGGCCCAGTCAATGACAGTCATAAAAGAGCAAGGTGAAAGGCTATCTCTCTGTGCCTGCTGTTGGAACCTTGTGTCTGTCAGACAATCCAGCACCATGGAATTGCAACCTTGTGTTTCACTGCCATAAAGGATCATTCATCAGAAGAGGACAGACCTCCATCATCCTCACACAAAACAAGGGCCTTCTCCTCAAGCACAGGGTGCCAGCCAATCCCCAGGCCCCTCTCAAGTGTGACACACGAAGAATTCCACAGAGACCCACACAAGGCTGTGTGCTAACATACCGACATCCACCATTCTCCCCATACCAACTGTCAAAGACAGATGTAAATAAGCAGGCACATAAGGGGTATCTGGATCAAGTCCTAGAAGGTGAATTTGGTGCATGGTCTTTGCCCTATCACATTAGGTACGGCAAAGGTCGCAGTCACCACATTTTGGATACACAGTTACAGCTTGTTGTTCATTAGATTTCTTAACTCTCTGGTCATTTAGAACGAGTGAGCAGTTGCTACCTCTAATGAAGGAGATTCTATATGAAGATCTGTATGATAGGAATATTGTAAATTAGTAAGGAATCCCCTTAAAGTCTTCCCTCGTGGAAGATTCAATTGGGCTAAAAGTTATACTCTGAAATTCACTGACACAAAGATTTCTTGGAGAAGTCTTCTCCTAGGAAAGTACTCCTCAAGAGTCCATCTCCCAAAAGGCTTTGCGATGTTGGGGCTCTTTGAAGACATTCTAATTATGG
The DNA here is from genome assembly GCA_019843815.1 of Montemys delectorum. Classification (NCBI taxonomy): domain Eukaryota; kingdom Metazoa; phylum Chordata; class Mammalia; order Rodentia; family Muridae; genus Montemys; species Montemys delectorum. The sequence goes on from JADRCD010226490.1 coordinate 7,092, forward strand.
CAAGAAATAGTCATTCTGCAGGCATCCAGTACCCTAGAACTAACCAGGAAACACATTCCCCTGAGGCACCCATAAAACTACCTTCCTCATCTTGTGTCTGGATAGTTTTAGAACATTGGGAAGCCCCCTCTCTGATCACACACACACACACACACACACACACACACACACACACAGAGAGAGAGAGAGAGAGAGAGAGAGAGAGAGAGAGAGAGAGAGAGATGCCCTAGGTACAGCTGCTCACATGTAGTTCTGATTTCCACCCGAAATCCTTGCGACCTCAAGAAGTTGTCATGGAATCCTCATTTCTTTAAGAGTCTATGGTGAGAGGACATAGATTGGGCAGCACTAATGAGTAATGGTGCTGTGAAAAGGCTCCATTAGGGCAGCCAGGGGGGAAAGCAAGCCAAGAAGCGCTCAGGGAGAGATAAGAGCAGGGCATTATCCCATTGCTCAAAACCTGAAATAAATCTAAGCAAGCACTGGTCTCCAGGTACACATGAACAAGAGAAAGAGTGGAGGGAATAGAAGCCCAGGCGGCTCTGCTTCCAAGAGCTTCTCCGGTCCCAGTCTCACCATTCTGTGAGCAACAGCAGTCAAGTAAAGTAGACACTCCCCTTCGCGCCCTTCCTCAGGAAGCCCGGAGCACCTTTGCGCCCTTCCTCAGGAAGCCCGGAGCAGAGCCGCTTCTCACCTGGCCATCTGCTTATAGGCTTCTTCTGCCACAGCAAAGATGTGGGGGTCCATGTCACCCATATTTTGGCCACTGTAGGCATAGATGACATCCTGTCCGTAGATTGGCAGCTGCTCGTAGGGATTGATGGCAACAAGCACAATTCCTGTGAACAGAGAAGGCAGCCGCCTCAAGCACCGTTCTCACGTGGGAAAACTAAACAACGGGGGTGGGGCATGGTGTCTAAGCACTCAACAACATAAAGAATTACCTTTGAGCATCCATGCTAGGCTCTTGTGGTGGAAAGACTGATTAGGACACAGCCCAGGCCTCAAGCTGTCCCAGAGGAACAGCACAGACACACTAACTCACAAGTACTTCATGAAACAGACACAAAGTATTGCGGGACCAGAGAGAGTTGGTTTAACTTAAAACTCCACCTAAGAATTAAAATCTGAGAGAGGCATTTTCCCCTTACTTATATATGAGCTATTTACACAGAAATATCAACTTGAGGACAGCACAACTGTCTAATATTGACTTCACCAGTGACTGTCTAATCTCCCTGAGGATAACAGACCTAGGATATCCTCAAGGCGCCAGCCACTGGAGAGAGTGAACCCCAGAGTGGTGGCCTGCACAGAAGCCTCTGTGGTTTCCTCTGTTAGATCACACCCCACACCTCTGCACCTGCATCCTCAAGGTCTGCACTGCACTGGATTCAAACATGCTGACTGAGCTAGGCGGAAACCCTGGTAGGTTTTAAACCTCTTTTATGGATAGGCAAGTTGATAGCTGAGAATGTGCAAAGGACAAAAAGCAAATCCCATCTTCAAGACATGATAGTAATATGTCCCTTTTCCTCTTTCATTGACATTGCATACCAGAGATCCAAAGACCTGTGTGCTAAGGCACAAAGATACAGGTTTTCGAGTCGTCTTGGAAAGAGGAGGGGGGACCCTGACAAGAAGACAAGTGTCCTCAGGACGTATTCCCACCTGGTGGCCAAGCGGCAATAGAGACACAGGTAGCTCTTTCAACAGGAGTTTGGGGGGGTGGAGGGAGTAAGAACCCTGAGAAATCCCACTGAGCTAGTCACGTGAGGACATTCTCAGGAGCAGCCACACAGCTTCTGGTTTTCAGAGGGTTCAATTGAACTCACACGACACTCAGCTGACATTTTAATCTCATGTCCTGAGGTCAGCTATTTCCCGAAAACACCACAGGCCCTTCCAGAACAAAGAAGCAGAGAGGACCACTTCACAGTTACTTCAATCCTGGGTAGCACTGGCTCTGTTGACAGCCAATGGGACACTAGATCATCTGAACAAACCTCTGTTCCGTATAGATGCCAAATTCCAGGGGTGATTCTTTGAGCTTGGAAAACTGATGGCCATTTAGCTCTTTCTCCTAAAAATGGAGGCTTTGCGACTGCTCTTTATTAGAAAGAGGTTTTTCTGGAGTTTCTGATAATTGAGATTTCTTCTAAGTCAACAGTCATTACTAGTTGAGGGTGAAGGGGGTTTTGGAAACCATTCTTTCTCAGCACTAAAACCAAGCAAGGCAGCTCACCCAGGATTGCCAGCTAAGTGGTCAACTCCAAAGGCCAAGTAGAATATAAAAGTGGAAAAGTCCCCAGGCCTGAGTCTTTACTGTGGTCACAGTGAGGACAAGATCTTTAAGACAACACCCATTGTAGACATCCCAACTATAGTCTGATCCCCACCGGGCCCTCATCGTTTTCCACGGATAACTGCTGGAAGGTACGTTCTTAACATACTACCAAATAGTACTCGGGAGGAAGTGAGGGAAGGAGGGAAAGAGAGACAGACAGAGAGAGACAGACGGAGAGCGAGAGAGACAGACGGAGAGCGAGAGAGACAGACGGAGAGCGAGAGAGACAGTGAGACAGAGAGAGACAGAGAGAGAGACAGAGAGAGGCAGACGGAGAGCGAGAGAGAGAGGGAGAGCGAGAGAGAGACAGACAGTGAGACAGAGAGAGACAGAGAGACAGAGAGACAGAGAGAGACAGATGGAGAGCGAGAGAGACAGAGAGACAGAGAGAGACAGAGAGACAGAGAGAGACAGAGAGAGGCAGACGGAGAGCGAGAGAGACAGATGGAGAGCAAGTGAGACAGAGACAGACAGAGAGTGAGAGAGACAGATGGAGAGCAAGAGAGACAGAGAGACAGAGAGACACAGACGGAAAGCGAGAGAGACAGAGAGACAGAGAGACAGTGAGACAGTGAGACAGAGAGAGACAGAGAGAGAGACAGAGAGAGGCAGAGAGAGATTGAGAAATAGAGAGGGAAAGAATATATTAAAATTTGGGCTATATATACAGACACAGAAATTTCAAAAAATTGATCTCAGGCCCTTATGCTTTTATTAATTTTGCGCATTACTTGGACAAAGTCTTCAAGCATCACATTTGCACCCCGGCAGTGAGAACAGCAGTGAGGAGGGTGGCCCTCTCAAGCGGAAGGGGCAAGCCAAATCCATGTGGTAGGCACGCCACTGCGATAAGGGTATGCTTCTAAGCTGGGTGCAATGGAAGGCTTGCTCTTCGACCAAGGCAAGCAAGACCTAAACCAACTTCCCCAGCAGCTGCAGCCATTCTTCCCTGGTGCTGCTGCTGTTAACACCAGGCATCCCACTGACCACAGACCTCGGCCATCTCTTATGCAAAGTTCATACGCATGAGAGCAGAGTCATGATTCTTAATGTTTGAGTTGCATAAGGGCAGTCTAAAGGTGACCAACACACACACACACACACACACACACGCACGCACACTCAGTAGGAGCCTCCACTTACCACAGTAAGTGTAGATGTGGTTGGATTCCAGGAAACGGACCTTTAAGTTATGCAGCACTGCGGGCTCGTGGAGATGGCTGAGTGCAGTAAGGTCGTTTTCTCCTACTAAGATATCTGGATTCCGCAAGAATGGCACCTGGTTATTTTGGACATCGACTGGGTACTCCAGAATCTAGTAACAAGCAAGCAATAGATACAAAGAAGCACAATTAGGAAGCATTTTTCCCGTGGTTGCTGTCTTCTCTCTTTGGCTGGGATCACTATCCTAGCAAGATCCTAAGACACAAACATAAGTAACGTTCTAAAGAAAGGCAACATGGAGACAATACTTACGATTCCCATAGACCCCGGGCCACGTGGAACTGACTACACAATCCCAGCATATCAAACACAAAAGACTCATGCCAGAACCGAGGAAACACAACCAGATCTAAGGGTGGTTGGCTGCGTAATAAAGATGATTCTGGGCGTTACATTCCAGTTAGCATTGGGGGGGGGGGCTCTTTCTCCCAACTAGCAGACCTTCCTGGATGGGCCTCTCTACTACTCTACTCTTTTCTAGACCTGTCTTTTTTCTTATTTTTAATTAAAATTTTAATTAAAATTACAATATTGTGATCACATTTTTGCCCTCCCCCAAGTCCTACCAGAACCTTCCCATCGCCTTGCTCATCCAGCTTCATTATGCTCCTTTTCTAATTCTCTCAAAAAACAAAACAAGCAAACAAATAAACAGCAACCACTAACACAAATGAACAAAAAACCCAATTAGATAAAAAAAATTCTCAAGAAAACAAAAGCTCATTAAAAAAAATAAATAAATCCTGTGGAGTCTGTTCTGTGTTGGCCAACTACTGGTAGGCATGGGGTGCAGGTGGGCTGCCCAGGGACATTCTACTGAAGCAAACTGAGTTTCCCTTTCCCGGTGGGTTTCAGTGGCAAGTAGCTTCCTGGTTAGGAGCAGATACAGGGTCCGTTTCCCGTCCTGGTGCCTGGACCTCCTGCAGGCGGTTCCTTATGTACTCTGTCTGGCTACGCAGTGCTCACTTGATTTAGAACATCTTGCTACTGATGTCTTGTGGCCGAGTCTCAAGCCTGACCATTTGCCCATGCACCGCTTGCTCCACAGCTTAGCTATGAGTTCTTTCAGGAGAATAATCTCTACTTGGCCTTAAGTTCAGTGGGGATTTGAGCCGGAATCTGAGATGAAGTCTGTGTAGTCAGGATGTTAGACCGTCTATCCGAAGGTCAGATCTCTGAGGCAGGGTGTTGGGATCATTGTTTTGCACGGCTCAGCATTTGAACTGAGTGCACAAAAAATATTTGCCAGAACACATAGACATCTATATGTAATTTATTAAAGGTGGTTTAGAGGTGGGATTTTTGGGATATTTAAACAAGAGGAAGGTGGCTTACTGCCACCTGTTTAGTTAAGTGTTGTGGTTCTTACAGGCTTCTTCAGAACTAACTGAGAAGCTCTGAAAGTTTTCTGGGCACCATTTCGTCTCAGGGACCGTAAAGAACAGCCTATACATTGGAAAGTCTCAAAGATCTTCTGCTAACTTTGACACACGTGGCTTGTGGATTAGGCCAAGAATTACTATCTAAGAATTACGAGTAAGAGCTGCAGCTATAAAGTCTCACCAACATGCCTACCAAAAGATGAGCTGAACAAGGCGGAGGCCAGCAGCCACACCAGAGCGGACGGGAGAAAGAACTGCATGAGGAACTACAGGCAGCTAAGGAAGGAGAGAGCAGACGGAGGAAGCAGCACACCGACTGGCCATCCAGTACCAAGTGGTCGGCCCTGGAAATATTCACACAAGTAACACTATATGGACCAGAAAGGTCATATTTAGGAACATGCGTGTATGTGTGTATGCATATGTGCATTCAATAACAATTAAGGGAAAGAGAGGCCATAAGTCTGAAAGACAGCAAGAAGGGTTATATGGGAGGATTTGGAGTGAGGAAAGGAATGAAGAAAATGATGTAATTATATCTCAAGAACTTAAAAATTTTTTTTTGAAAAAGAAAACAAAATGTGATTGAGGAAAATCAGAAAAGTGATATAAAACTGTGTGTGTGTGTGTGTGTGTGTGTGTACACATTTATTCCATACACCAGACTTTCAGTCTAAATTCATGCTTGTTTGAATGTGTTCAGTCTTTATTGGAGTCTTTATTTCCTCCTCCTCCTCCTCCTCCTCCTCCTCCTCCTCCTCCTCCTCCTC
>JADRCD010226491.1:0-24984 GCA_019843815.1 Montemys delectorum
GATCTATTCCTAGGCTGTGGGGGGATGATGCTGATGGGCTCCGGGCTCCACAAAAGAAGGACAAGAGGATGTGGTAGAAGAAAGGGAAGACCACGAGGGGTAGAAGGTAGCAGAGTAAGGAAAATGAGAGAAGAGAGACCAGGAAGAGCTGAGTAGACCACTCTGAAGAACTGCCATCCATGACCGCACCAACTGGCCCTGGCCCCAGAGTGACTCACGATGTCTCCCACCGACTACAGAATGTATGTGTGTTTGAGGAAACCTTTAGGCTTTGTTTTTTTTTTTAAAAAAAAACAAAAACAAAAACAAAAACAAAAGCGCTGCTCAAGCTGGGCAGTGGTGGCGCACGCCTTTAATCCCAGCACTTGGGAGGCAGAGGCAGGTGGATCTCTGAGTTCGAGGCCAGCCTGGTCTACAGGGTGAGTTCCAGGACAGCCAGGGCTACACAGAGAAACCCTGACTCGAACCAACAAAACAAAACAAACAAACAAATCTGCTTCTCCTGCTACAAACTGACTACTCTTCCCAAAGCAGAGAGCACCGTAGCTCCGTCACAGGGACACGCCAGCGGCTCATTCTGTCACTTCTTTTGGTATCCTTCTAAGCAGACATTTGAAAGACACCACTGGACTGGACAAAGAGCATCATCGTCCATGCAGTTGGAAATGCCTAGCTTTCACTCCAAGTTTCCTACCTAATGACTTTTACAGGCCCTGTCCTCACCGGCCTTAGCCTCCCTCACTAGTAAGTAGGGCTGTGATGGTTATGAATGGCTCCAATGGACATAGAACTCGGGGATAAAGCAGGCCCTCCTCGACCCACATGTTCCACAAGAGTTGGAAGGTTGACAATGGGGTGATGCCCTGGCAGGTCATCCACAGAAGAAAAGCAGAAGGGACAGCCAGATCTGTTGGTAGCGACCAGCACAGAGGGTGAAGGAGAGCAAAAGACAATTTAGGAAGGGCTTCCTAGAGGCAGCTGTGTAGAAAGAAAAGAGAGAGGGCACTCAAGCCAGAGAATCCACACACCAAGCTGAACAGTAACTCATTAGCTCGCCCTGCTCAAGTCAGACAAAGGATGCTCACTTAGGCTTTCGTGGAGAAACCTTCGCCACTGAAGCCTCCCTCCAAGACTCACCAAGTCTGACCCATATCTCCACAGGACTGTCTCCAGTCAGATTACAAGGGTAGAGAGCAGCTGATTCAATATATCCCCACCCCCTCTCAGCCCATAGCACCAGAGACCCCTACGTTAAGCAAGCATTCCAAAAAAAAAAAAGAAAAAGAAAAAAAGAAAAATGACCATTCCCTGTCTGGAAACCCTTTCTGTCCTGGGCCTGGCATGATGCAGGAGAGGTGTAGGAAGCTCTGACCCAACCACCTTTCCTCCCAAGGTTGCCAGAGAGATTCCAACAAAGAGAGGAGAAACCAGGTCTCCCAATGGGGGAGTTGCAAGAGGGAAGCTGAAGGACCCTGGGCCATGACTCAGGAAGCAAACATGAGCAGGAATACTTGGATTCCACTCCCAGTTCTACTGCCCATTGGGACTATGAGCCAGCTGCAAATTGAGGTCCATAGCTTCCTGAAAAGGAGCATATGACCCAGTGGCAACCAGGGACTGGAACCCTTAGGGTAGAGGGCCTCTATGCCCTAGCAGAGGCCGAGTGAGCCCTACAGGTGCTTTGTCAGCCCCACTTTAGAAGGAAGAGAGCATAGAAAGGGGAGGTTGGCTTAGGGCACAGAGAACTTGAATTCCTGTGATCCTCTGCCCTCTGCTGACTCCATTTTTCTGCAGGTCACCTGGAAGCAGGGTTAGGCCAGCGCCCGCATGGTCACATTGAGGCTGTTGACCGAGTCAGAAATGACCCTTGTTACTTGTGTAGACTCTGCCATGGTGGCCTGTAGACCTTTTCCAGACTGTGACCAGAAGACCTCGGTTAGCAGAATCTTCTCTCCATCTTCAGAGGCTGTGGGGGCTTTGGTGATGCCTAGCCTATCTCCCTCAGTGGCTATGGCTTACCGAGATCCCCTGGACACCCCTAGGTATTTAGCTGTACTAAGTGGGTGGGATGGCTTCCCACTTCATGATATCTTCTGGAAGATTTTATATTCAATGAACAATTCCTACTACCTCATGGGGGCATAGACTCAAAACTCTCTCTCTTTCTCTCTCTCTCTCTCTCTCTCTCTCTCTCTCTCTCTCTCTCTCTCTCATTGAACTAGTCCTGGGAACACAGAGGCAAGTATCTCTTTAAAAATCTTCCATGCATAGCAGGTCGCACTGGCCTGGAGCCATAACACCCTAGGCTGTGATCTCACCAAACTCCAGGAAGCCAAACAGGGTCAGGCTTGGCTGGTCTAGGAGCAGGAGACCTCCCAAGCAAAACACAGGTGTTGCTGGTGATTCAGCAGGCCGGCCCCTCCCTCTCGGAGTCTAGTTCTTCTCAGGTGTTGGACAGAGACTGGTATGATTCTGTGAACCCCTATCAGTACCCAGCCAGTGGAAGGGGGTGTGGTGCCGCCTCTGGGTACTCACGTGCTTTCTGGGTCTCTGTCCGGTCCACGGGTTCTGTTCTTAGGAATCAGGGTGTAAGTTCTGTCCTCCTTTCATAATCCCTGCCCAGTTCCTCAGGCTGAGCATTCTCAGCCATCGACCCAAATTCCTCAGGCTGTTTGTACCAGGTAAGGGATGGAGGAGCGACAGGTCACCTCCCAGACCAACAGTCCTCCTCAGCCCCCAACTCTATCTGTGGTCTGTGGCCACCATCAGGCTCAGGGCCTCTCAGTACATACCCCCACCCCCACCCCAGATAGTCCCTTCTAGTTTGGGAACAGTGAAGATAAAAGGGGTCCACGAAATGAGGGCCGTCATTAGCCTGTTTTATGAGAACAGAAATATTCATTACACCCCAACCCCATCATTAGAAGCCGCAGTGAGAGCTCTGGCCCATTCTTTATGGCAGTAGAAACTGAGGGGGTTTCTCCCCCAAAGGGAGTACCGCTTCTCCCTCCAAGGAAAATGTCCAGCCAAGGAGAAGGGAGGGCTGTCTGCAAGCTTCTGTCTCAGGCCTGCCTCTTAATGCCACTCCAACTCGCCAACCTCCAGATGCACGTGGAAGGCATCAGAAGGACCCGTGGCCTCTTGAGGAGGGGTCCTGTTGAGGGCCGAGGAGCGACAGCTGCTGTCTGGCACAAGAGAGCATTGCCATCCCACGGCACAACCCTGTCCACCTTATGTGCCAGGCACCACGAGCTGACCTGACCAACATGGCTCCCTCCCCCAGGAAACCTCCTTATTCCCACCATGTCCTTGGTATGTCCCCTTCTTAGCTCTGGTCACAGTTACGGTCTCTGTATCTATCCTCAGGTCCCTATCACACAATGAGCTATCTCAAACTGGACACTGTATCCAGACACTAGCAGTACTTTTAGAGTTAGGTTGTCATGACAGGACAGGGCATGCGGGCCTAGCCAGAAAGAGGGCACTGTCCTAATCCCAATTGCTCTTGCTGCCTTTTGTCACAAGAAAGGTCTTAGTGTCCCGACTGCCTTTTCAAGGCCTTAGCTAACAGGTGGCTGAAAGCAAGCTGCCTGGCCAACCTAGGAGGTGCCCTGCTCACCTGCTAAATTTAATGCCTTTCTATAAGTCCTGTCGAATGGGTAAGTTGGCCTTTCGCTTGCATCAGAACCCATAGCACTGTAAGGGAACATCTGATACGAAAGTCTGAGAGGGTGAAGACCCGCCTTCTAGAGACATTCCATAGCACCTCAGTCCTAAGGGACCGGGGGAGATGGAAAGCCAGTAACAGTACGTTGAAGCCCCCCCCCCCAACCCCCACTGATGTGAGCCACTCAGGCTGGATGGAGCATGGCCACAGCCCACAGAGAAGAGCCCAAAGATTAATCAGTTGTTGCTTGCGTTCATTAAAGACCCCTCTGCCTTTGTGCACAGCAGCCTTAGACAACGTGACAGTCACTGCGGAGGGTTTTTGTCTCACTCTCCTGTGGCCTAGGTATCCAAACTCCCAGGCTGCTCTGCAGAGGTGGGGCATGCCCTGGACTGATGACAATGGGCTTTGATTGGCAGGAGGTAGGTTAAGGAGTCAGCAGATGTCCCTTGACCCCCTTTGGAGTTCTCTGCTGTCACCCGGTCCCCTTTCCTCCCATCTCCTTATGGCCCTCGGCACCATCACCTGGAAAGGCCAGGCCCTCCTCAAAGTTGTGCAAAGATTTGTTTCAACACATTAAGACTGAGGATGCTCCACACAGGGGCTGGTTGCCAAATCCCACAAGCCGCCCTGCCCCCCACTCTTCTGCCTGCCAGGAAGGAGCCAGGGACCTCTTCATATGCACCTTCCCAGGGACCATTGACACTGAGTGGCTCTTAAGAAGTGTCCCCCTAGGTTCTCACAGGAGTGCCCCCCTCCCTGAGGTCATGTCAGTCCCCAACCATTCCAGAGAACTCCAAGACCAACTGTGAGGTCAGGGTGGAGTTTGCTACCTTGGCCTGAGTTGTTTTTCTCATTGTAACTGCCAAGCTCCTGAGGTTGGCATTTGCCCGCTGGGCACTGTTAAGAGATGACACAATGGAGTGAGAGCAAGCCCGGGGCCTGACGGGAGACTGCATGGCCCCAGCCCCTGGCTGGGCCCTGGTGGGCCCCATTCATAATCCCCTGGGTCTAACAAACATCTGGTTTGTCACAGGCAGGCAGAGACTTGAAGGCCCACCACACAGGTCCCAGCACAGCCAAGGAATGGGAGGGTACTGTGGTATCTGGTCAGGGATGGCACCTTGGACACCTGGGAGGAGTGAGTGAGAACTGAACAAGGAAGGGGACGACAGAGAGGACCATGGCCCTCATGGTGCCTCCCGAGCCCTGGCACCTATAGCTCCTCCAGTCTATAGGTCCCCACTTTCCCATGGCTTCCATCCCACATTGGTCTTTGAGGTCCCTACCCACTAGGAGAACAGAAACCCCTACATCTGTCACATGAAGTTGTAGAGACTGCTGTCCGGGGAAGAATGATCGGGGCAATCAAAAGCCCACAGATACCTTCAGGTACCTACCAAATGGGGTGACCACCTCACCCTCAAGGCTTTAAAGACTCAAAGCCCCGTGTTTTGAAGTGAGGTGATTGACCTTCTACTGGCTGTCCCACCCTGTTTAAACAGCCTTGCTTGAAAGCCAGGCACCTTAAGACCTGAACACCAACCAGGGCCTATCAAGAAAAGGCTTCTAAGGGGCCAGAGCCCGGAAAAGACAGGAAAGTGGAACCCATCCAGGAGGAGAACATAGAGGGATCCCATTGCTGCCCCCAGATGTCTGCTGAAGAACCCTTCCTGGGTTCAGCGACACTTAGGGAATCAGGACTCTGTGACAGGTAGTATCCAGGTTAACATGTGTACGAGAACCGACTCAGGTCATTGAGGCATGGGGGGCTTGTTTGTTCCTTTTGACCACACTGGAAAATGAGCCTGAGGCCTTGTCTACACCAGGCAAGCCTTCAATCACTGAGCCACATACACCCCTAGCAACCCACCGTACTTTTTCCACTTTTAAAAACTGTTGAAACAAATCACACTAAGTTGTCCACCCTGGCTCTGAACTCAGTCTAGTCATCAACTTGTGATCCTCTTTCGTCGCTGGGACCAGCTCTCACCTCGGGTTCTCATTCAGAGAAGCTCTGGGATTTATGAGGCCTAGAGTGGAACCCCAGATGCTGCATTTCCTAAAGAGCTCCCACCCCAGGCAAGCTGCTAGAGACTGCTCACTGTCAGTCTTTGGGAATGAGTAAAGCTGACACTTGAATGGGACTTAGACTGTCGCTGCTTGCTGTCACACTTTCTCGTGAACATCCCTTTCCCAGAGCCTCCAGCTCTTGCCTACATCTTCTCTTTCAAAAAGCTCTTGATCTTTCTTCCCTGGACGGCCCCTTTCTTTCCTCCCTCCCTCCCTCCTTTCCCTCCTTCCTTCCCTCTTTCCCTCCATCCCTTCCTTCTCTGCTCACAGGGCAGACCCAGGCCTGGCTTCATTGATGAGAGGAGGCTCAAAAGACCAGATTACACTTTCTTTTTCTTCCCACCAGAGTTGCCTCTCGTGGTACTTGGCCCTGCATGTCCTGCTTCTGGTCCTGCCTGGCCCTCTACCCTCACATATTTGCTCTCTACTGCCAACTAGGGAATAGATGCTGAGCATGGGCTCATCAAATGGGCCAAAGAAGGCAGACAAAGCAGAGACAGGAACCCAAGAGTCTGGTTCCAACTGCTCTAGTTCCCGCATCTCTAATCCCCGAGGCCACAGTAGACGCTCTTGACTGTAAGGTTTCTCACCCAGCTCTATACCCTAGCCCAGCCTGTGTGACCCAGCTTCAAGAGGGCACCTCAGCTCTTAGATGAGAAAGAGGAGGGCACAGTAGCCCAGAGATGGTTGACAGTTTCTGGCTGGCATCTGAAAGAGAATGGATGGATTGGGGTGAGGAATGGAGAATGCCTCAGCCAAATGAAGGAGGACAGAAGATTAGCGGGGATTGAGGACAGAGGGAGACTATGGGGTCAGAAGCTCTGCAGCCCAAGCTCCCAGGAAGCAATCACAACCCCTGCAGGAGCCTTCCAAGTTGTGGCATGGCATTCTAGGTATCAACCTGGCTCCATGTCACTCCCCAGGGGTCTGCTCTGAAATAGGAAGCAAAAGTCTGGTAGGGTCACTTCCTCCCAGCGTGTGGGTTCCCCCACCCCCAGCTCATCTCTCTACACAATTCAGGGCAGGGAGAGGGTGATAGGTATGGGGTACCGTCAGCAGCCAGAAAGACAGGGTTCCCCAGGTGAGAGATGAAGCATGATAAGAGCCCGGCGCAGAAGAATGAGTCCTGCAGCTCCCTCCCCATCTGGTAGGGCTGCCATTTCTCAAGCCCTGTTTGTTTTAGGGATTAACTGCACTCCTTTCCTAATTACTGCCTGAGCCAGTATCCCTGCAGCCTCCCACAAGCATCCAGGTAGGAAGGCCAAAGAGGACTAGACTTCTGGGCCTACCTCCCAGCAGACTGCTTCCCCAAACACACACACACACACAAACACACACACACACACACACACACACACACACGTGCTCACACTCTGCACCTCCCAACCGAGGCTTAGCAGCCCTTAGACCCCAGAGCAACCGGCCAGTTCTAGGCCTACCCATGAACCTCTTCATCAATCAGTTCTCTGTTTTTCCACACCCCCCACCATTTTCCTCATTCCCACCATCCAGGCTGTAGCCTAGATGCCTGCACAGCCCCCCTTCCACCATGCTGAAACTCTTCCTGTTCCACCAGTGACAGGCTGCCTGGGAGAGAAGTGTGTGTCAGCGAAGGTAGCAGATCTGTGTACTAGTGAGAGTGGAAGCATGGGGGTCTGAGTATGAGCGTGCTAGTGTATGTGAGCATGTGTATATGTATGAGTGTCTGCACATGTGTATGTTCCCGTCCTTGTGTCTGCATGTATGTAAATTTAGAGGCAAGTGTATGAGAGATTATATGTTGTGGTCATGTGTGAACATATGTGGATGTATGAACATAGTATACAAGGGAGCATATTGTATTTGCTGTGTTCAGGTCTGTAAACGTGTGTGTGTGTGTGTGTGTGTGTGTGTGTGTGCGCGCGCATATATGTGAGCACCTCAGTAATACGTGTGAAATGAGCATATTAAGTATGCATGTTTCTGAATATTTTATTTGTGAGTATGTGGGAGGTAAGCATCAGTGGTTAAGTGTGATTGTTTGTCTCTCTATATATGTGTCTGTGTGTCTGTGTGTCTGTGTCTGTGTATGTGTGAGAGTGTGTATAGTCAATGCAAACACGTAAGTACATATGAAGGTTATATGCATGTTAAATATGTTAGTACGTTGTAAGTGGGCCTGCTGGGTGAGCATTTGTGTATGTGTGTATGCATAAAAGTGAGTGCATATGCCAACATGAGGTTCACATATGTGTACGTGAGTATGTGTGAGCATGTGTGCACATGTGTATGAGTACACTGTGTGTCTGTACATTATGTGCAGATATATGGGTGTGCGTAAGTGCATATGAGCACATACGTGAGTGTATTGAGTATTAGAACCCATTGTGACTATGAGTACACATGTGTGACATAGGTCTATGCCGAGTGTGGGAACTGAGCATATTGTGAGCATACTGTGCATGTATGTGTGTGCATGTGTGTGTGCACACGTGCTCGAGCATGTGTATCTGTGACCATTCACTTTGCCTGTGACTGTCTCTCCTCTGCCACTTACCTCTCTTGGAGCCAGTCCCAGTGGGACCTGAGAGCCTCCTCAGCCCTACCCCTCCACTAGCCACTGTCTTCAAGGAAGCCCGCTCACTGTGGCCTCTATTATCCCCCAACCATACCCATTTCTACTGGCTCTTTAAAAAGTCCTGTCACGATTCTGTTTCCCTTCAGTCACTGAGCCATTTCTGGCCAAGTTTCCACTAACCTCTGCCTTGTTGCCTACTGGGACCCTCTCTCTGATCCCTGAAGCTGGACCTCCCACCCATCCCCCCCCACAACAAAGCCCTCTCAGACAATGACTCCTGCCTTGGCCCTCTGGCCCTCTGCTGTGAGCCTCCTCCCCAACCTGACTGCCTGACTGAGCCTCTGTGTTCTCTCGTGTGTTACAGTGTGCAGCTCTGTGGAATGAGGGATGGGCAAGGGCTGAAGGATCAAGGAGTAAGAGAAGAAAAGAGACCAGGCTCAGATGGTGTCATTAAGAGATACTAATGCCCCTCATCAAGGCCTATTAATAAACATCATATACCGCTTGATCCACAAGCCTGGGGGAAGCACAGGCCCAGCGGGACTGGCCACAGTCACAGTTGGGTAACCCCTGAGCCCTAGGCACAGCCATTAGCCTTGTGAGCCTGACCTGGCCCAGACACTTCTTGGGCCTGTCACAATCAAGGAGCACAGGCAGCCACAGACTGCCACCCCCCTTCCCCCTCCCCCTCCACTAGCCTTTCGTGAAACTTCAGCAGAGAGCGGAGCTCATTGGCACTGCGGGGCTTCGGGGCTCTGTTTCCTAATTACAACTGCACAGCAACTCTGTGAGAAACCCCAGCTGCACATTACCATCACTACTTAGAGGTACAGACACTGAGACCTTTGGAAAACTGAGTGGCTCCTCAAAGTCACGTAGCTAATTGGTAATGACATTGGGCAGAAGTCTGGCTGGCCCTGCACCACGGTTATGTTGGATGTCTGAGTCACCTGTCAATGGACTGGATGTCTCCATTTTCTCTGGTCTTGTGACTTCCAGAAGCCAGAACAGAAAACATGGCTCCATAAGCAGGGCGGCGGGCAAGCAGGCGCTCTCCCCGCCTCACTGCACTTCAGGGAGAAAGAAGTTCCTGGAAAGAGGGAGCTAAAGTGAATTAACTTATGCAAAAGCCCCACTGAGGCTGTCCCTTGGCCTCTACATATACACAAACATATAATCAACCAAGCACACCACACACACACACATACACACACACACACACACACACACACACACACACACGTTAAAATAAATGCTGAATCCCTTTGTAGCCTTCAACAACAACAACAACAAAATGTACTCTGTAGAAGAGAGGTGTGTGGGGTCCCAGGTCCCAAGTTCACATGCTCAGAGGAAAGCCACTGATAATGGAATCCAGGTGCTTCCCTTTTGACCTTTGCCAAAGCGGGGAAACCAAAACCCAGCCTAAGCCATATCCCTTCTTGACCTGAGAGGCAGCTTAGCCAGCTAGCTCCTATAACCCTCCTGGGATAGCAGCCGAGTCTCTGGAAAACAGAAAGGCTTTGCCTAGGACCTGTAAGCTCAAGGTTCAACATGCTGCTGCCTTTCGCCTTCCACGATCTGATGTATCTCCCGTCATCAGAGCCTGGCGTCTGCCTCCCTTTCGTGTCCCATCTCCTCCTGACTCTCTTTCAGGCCTGTATACAGGTTGCTGGCTCCAGCAGATGGCCCAGTCTAATTCCACCTTCCCTGTCCCTTCTATGTTCCCACATCTTTTCAAGTAGTATGTTACTAACTCTTCTCATCTCGATCACAGAAACAACTTCAGGGAGGGATTTGTCTGAGCTGTCGGTTTCAGAGGGAATAGTTCGTCATGGTAGGGGAGGCATTGTGGTCAGAGAAGATCCAAATGAGCCGACGGGTCTTCCAATTTCGGTGACTTAAGAAGCAGAAGAAAAAGAAAAAAAAAAAAAAAAACAGACCAGAAGTGAAGCACATAAAAGTTCCCAGGTTTGCCCCCAGTGGCCCACAGGCACCAGCTAGGTACCATGCCTCAAGAGCTCCACAAACTCCCTTGGAGCACCACCATCCAGGGACCATATGTTCAAGCACACAGCCTGTGGGGGACATTGCAGATTTGAAAAATAGCAGGCAGATTTCTCAACGTGAGCTGTCCTTCCCTCCCTTGTTTTGGCCACTGACAAAAAACAAAACAAAACAAAGACAACAACAACAAAAAACCGCTACCACACCGTCGCCTTCAATGCCCCAAGACTAGTCTCCTCACCGTAGCATACCCTCTTCTCCCCCTACGATTTGTATCTTCTATCATCTGAGCACTGCCCTCAGGCCTCGACTACGGATTTGTTTCCTTGTTAATTTATCTGCTCCTCTGAACACTGGGGACTGTGTCTTATGTCCAACATAGAACATCTCATCTATCCATTCATTTTTGCCCATCTCTCTAGCCATCATTCCACAGGCCTAGCTCCATGCAGAGTCAGTGTCAAGGGAACAGAACATAACGGAGACACCACTTACACGGCCTGCCACCCAGGGCTGGGGCTCTCTGTACTTGAACCGCAGACAACCTTGAGCTAGGTCTTGGGAAATTTGCATATTAACCCAGTGTGATAAAGGGCTAAGCTTTGGTGATGTTTTCCTTATCCTCAGCTACTACTTCCGTAGTGGTCACCTTCTTGTCTCTACTGCCGATGAGGGCGGAGGGGGCGGGGGAAGACCTGACAAGTCTTTGATCTTGACCTATGTTGAAGGAAACAGGTGTGCAAAATAATTGGCCATCTTACACCCTGGGGTCTAGAAGCACTCAGTTGACAAGAGTGCCTCAGATCTGTGTGCCTGCATCCTACTATTTCCCAAGAGCTTCATTCCACCTGCCCCAGTGACCAAGCCCCAGGGCAAGAGCAGGCCACGGGGTTAATTGACTGGAAGGCTTTCCCTTAGAGTAGGCACCATCTCTAGAGCTGGGTCTCCTCCAGGCTGCCATTTGGTGGCCTGGCAGCCACAGCCCCTGGGGATCTCAAAGCCTGGGAGCTGTCAATGCCTTCCACTCACTTAGCCCTTGTTAATTGCAGAATACACAGATTGCTGGGTAGCACTTTCCAGTGTTGTGCCTTTTCCTGGCTCCTTTGCCACTTGGCAGCTTGCAGGCAGCTGTGCAAAACAGCAAGTAGCTTTCTCATTCCGTGCCAGTGTCTGGGGATCTGGACTCCGTTTCTAGTTTCCCTTTTTCTGTTTTTGTTTTGTTTCGTTTTTTGAGCTTTAGTGGCTTTTTGTTGTTGTTGTTTGGTTTTGGTTTTGTCTGTTTGCGTGTCTGTTTTGTTTTCTGTTTTTTTGTGGTTTTGTTTTGTTTTGTTTTGTTTATTTGTTTGGAGGGTTTGTCTTTCTTCATTTTCTACCTAAGTGTTCTGTTTCTCCTACTACACTTCCTTATCTCGCTGTGCCTTGCCTTCCAAATCTGGGGCTCTTTTGAGGTCCTCCACTCTCCCTGAAATGAGGGGGGGAAAAAAGAAAGAAACTTCCCTCTCTGCCAGAGGGATTCCTGGTGAGGCAGAAGTGACTGAATCCTCCCGCATAAATGGGAAGAGGTGGGTGAAGAGATTAAATCTCCTCCTGAGTGCTAGAGGAAATGTGTCTGACCCTCTCCCTGGAGGTCAGGTAGCCCAAGGACCCGGAGCTTTGAAAGGGTCCCGGGTGGGTGGCTAGTTGCCTGTAGGTAATTGCAGCAGAAAGAGGCCAGCAGGACAGCAAGCCTGCTGGGACCGGCAACAGCCAGGCGCCCTTCCACACCCACCCATTCACGAACCAAATCAAGAGCCTAAGTCTTTATCTGGTAGACTTTCTGAGTGGGGTAAGGTGGTAGGCCTCAGAGAGGACAGCACACAAGTGTCCCCATAAGGAGAGGAAACAGAGGGTGTCGATGAGAAGTACACCTGACCCGGGTAGCAAAGGACAGAGAAGCAACACCCCTGCCTACCCACTGTGTGCAAGACATCCCAAGGGGGCATCTGATGCTGAAGGGACAGGGGACAATCCCTGCCCTGGAGGCAACAGACGGACAGGCAGGCAGGCACGCAGGCAAGCACCTACACACCCTTCCAGTACAAAGCTGGAGACCAGTCATCCGGAAGAAGCATTTTAAGATATTTTAAGTCTTCTTGGTGCCTGTGGCCCTCTCTCAGTCAAGCCCCAACTTTCCCTAAATATCTCCAAGTTCTAAGCTAGCTCAACAAGGGGACAGTGGATACAGAGAGGGAAGCCGGCAAAAGGAAACCTCGTGTCTATAAATACAGAGAGACCCATGGGCTCCTAGAGTCCAGACCCTTCTCTGCAAATAGAATCATTTGTGCTAGGGCCAGAGTGTTATCGAGTTGTAAAGAGCTTGCCTAGAATGCACATGGCCTTGGACTATCCTTACTGTAATTTGTGTGAATTCCTATGCCAAGTAGCTGTGTGTGTACCCAGCACCCTATGGCAGACACATGTGTGCATTCACATAAACATGTGCATACACACACACACAAGAGCAACTACTGCTCTTATTACATCCTGCACACATAGGATCTGCCCTACAGAGCAGCTTGCCACAGCTCCTCCCTCCTTGGATATCCACAGATAATAGACTCCCCCCCCCCCCCGCCCCAAGATGCTGATTGCGGATAAAAGTTGCTTCCCTGCACCATCTGTCCCTGACACTTAAGAGAGTTCCTGAATGTCCTCCCAAGTATACGACACAAACTATCCCTAAAGGGACCCTAGTCCTGACACTCTGAAAAGCCCATCTTGGCTTCTCACCCTTGTTCCTGAGGGTCAGAAGTCCACCTGCATCTATGATGTTTATAATTTCTATAATCTTTCCTTTTTTTTAACTAAGCATTTAGAAAAGTTCTTGTAAAACATTTCAATCCATCTTCAGGTACAAAAAGGGAAAAGAGGTTTGGGCTGGGCTTGCTGGGTCTCGAAGAAGACCAAGAACAGCTGGGGTCTGCCAGAGCAGGTGGAGCCAGCAGGTTGGGGCCATCAGAAGGAGGCTAATGATGCTGGTTGCTCTCTGTGGTCCCTGGCCTCCTGCAGGTCCTCCTTCAAGAGTGCAAATGTAGTGTCTGTGCCACCCCTGTCAGGGTCCCTTCTTGGCCGGGCCTCTAGGGCAGAGCTGGCCTTTCTCAGCATCCCACTCGTATTCTCCTACTGAGTCTGGACCATCCTCCGACATTCCAGCTTTCCAGGCTGGGTATGATTTTTTTCTGCCACAATATTTTAAGAAAGCTGGGATGGGATGGGAGTCATTGCCATCATAGCTCCAAGCCTCCACATACCATTGGGTTCCATTTGGTATGGGTTAGTATTAAGCCCAACTCCCCACACATGCTGAGCACCTCACTCTATTGAGCCACACCCTCATCCAATGGCTGTGTATCTAATGATGGCTGACTGAAAAACAATGCTTACGAGTGGGGCAATGGGATTGCCAAGACATCATGGAAAGGCCCAAGGCAGCAATATGGGCTAAAAGATATGATCCTTTGATTGGTCAGCCTTGGAAGTCTCGGGTTCCCTCAGGCCCCAGTCATTCTGGCTCTCTCTCACCCATTCCTCAAATGGCTTGGGATTGTTAGTTTAGGCTCCAATTCTCTCAGCTTCCCCTACTGGTGTGTTGAGCCCAAGGTAGGAATGTCAGCCCCTCCAGGACTAACCTGAGGAGGGATTACAGCCTAAGGATACTTATCCATGCTCACCCAACCGAAGTAAGTCACTCTCTCCACTCACTGAATATAGGTTCCCCCCACAACCATGTTCTACGCTTCCTGCCAGTAAGAGTGGCTTCTGCCTGCAGGACCAACTTAAGCTAAATGTCCTTAATACCCAGAGCAACACAGGCACAGAGAGGCAACAAGGGAGGCAGGCAGGAAAGGCAGAAAGCATGATTCTGTAAGCCCAACCCACAGGTTTGCATCCAGTTTTTGCTAAGAAATCCTATCGAGTGAGAAGATACTCCCAGGGTCTGAGCAAGGCTTCAAGTCAGACTTTCCATTTGGGCTCAGCTCTGATTCCACAAGAGCAGTTTCCTGGCCCATAAGGCTCAGCCCCCACCCTCACTGCCTCCTTGCCCTCTCTGGAGGAGAGAGAGAAGCCTGTTTATTGCTCCGGGTGGGACCCAACCCCATAGGGAATCAAAAAAGAAATGGCGGGCCTAGGTTGTTATTGTTTGGTTTAAACAAACTACTGGCTGGGCTGCCTTGAAGAGGAATGAGGGGGAGGCCAGAGAAAAGAGAGCAGGCTGCAGGGCGGGGCTTCCCTGCCTCCTCCCCACCTTGTTAAGGGTAGTCAAGAGAGCTATTTTAGGAGAGTGCTTCTAGGCTTCTGTTGGGTCCTGACCTCCCCTTCTGGAAGGGCCAGGCATTGAAGAGAAAAGCCTCCAGGCTCCAAACCTCCTACCTTCACCCTCTCCCACCTCAACCTCAGCCTCTCAGCTTCTAGTCACATCTGGGTCTGATGCCAGCCCAAAGTGGAGGGAGCTAAGAGATTGCACTGAGAGAAGCGCCAGGCAGGCTGCCATGGGCACCCAATGCAAGGCTACCCATGGGTAGCAGCGTCTGCAGGAATAGAAGAGGGAGAAAGGGAAAGGAAGAGAAGGAAGAGGATGGAGAAAATCAGATGCAGTGGGGTTATAGTGGATTCTGTCCTTCTAGCCTGCTGCCTTTCCTCCCATCTAAAGATGACCTAGACCCTTATAGCTGAGCCCAAGGAAGGGGCATGGATCGGGAGACCCACAGTGAACTGTGCACAAGCACAGCCTAAAGCAGGCGACATTAGGTCCCTGCCCACCCCGCCCTCATCAGTGAGTGTCCCATGTTGGTCCTAGAATGGGCACCAGGGTACGGCCCTCCCCTCCCCCACTACTCCTCCCTCCTGCCTCCACTTTGAGGGAATGAAAGGTGTAGACTGCCCCAGGAAGGACTGGGTGGAAAGGGGGGGCCAGGGCACAGTTAGGTGTTGGCAGAATCAATTAAGAACCACACTAATCACCATCATTAAGGCTATAAAACCCCACACCTAGGGGCCCGCAGGGCTCCCTGGCATGGCCTGGGGCCCCGAGCTGTGGCACAGACCCAGGGGCCTGGCTCCAGCCTCTTTCATCTAAGCATCCACCGGTCCTGCAAAAACAATAATTAGTTACCCGCCTCCAGGAGCAGCTCATTATCCCACAGACACAGAGTGGAAAGGAAGGAGGGCAGAGGGAAGCAGAGAGAAACTGAGGCTAGAAAGACTGCCCAAAGCTGTGGCTGAGTCTCCTTAAGACAGCCCACTCTCCCCTCTGACCTCCCTTTGCTTCCTTGCCTAATAGGCTTCATAGGTCCAGAGGGAGCACAGTCCTCCCTCCTAAGGACAGCCAGGCCAAGCGCCCCCACAGTTACACCCTGCACCCAGAGCAGCCTGTGGGGAAGGTTCCGTTCAGGACCCCCCCCCCCCCCCAGAGATCAGGTATCTGTTCTTTGCCTCCAGGACACCTCCCACCCCCTGACTCCCTGCAACCGTTTCCTCTCCCCACCCCACCCCACCCCCACCCCGCCCAGGCTCCCTAAAGCATCATTTTCCATCTCCAAAGTCCTCTCCCAGAGGCAGCCACACCCCCTCTTCCATCCTGCCCTCAAAGAAAGTCAGCTGCTAAGGACCCAGGGGGGGTCGCTGAAGCAAGAGTCAGCCTCTACCATCACTGCCCAGGAAGTAATCCACAGTCTTTCCCGTCTCTCCTTTTAGGGTGCTGACATGAAAAGTGGGAGTATTCGTGGCAATGTAATAACAGGTGAGTGGGTTCCTCCAGAGCCCCTTCTCTACACAGGACATCAATGACAGATGCAAGAAACAGTAACCGTAACACTGACTCATGCAAATACCAGCTATGGAGGTCCCCTGTAAGTTCTGATGTCATGGAATCACAACTACCAGGTCTTTTTTTTTTTTTTTTTTTTTTTTTTGGACTCAGGGTCTTATGTATTCCAAGCTGGCCTCAAATTTGACATAGTTTAAGAATGATCCTCCTACCTCTGTCTTCTGGGTCCTGGGATAACAGGCTTGCACCATCATGCTTGTTTTTTGCCAAGCAGGTGATGGAACCCAGGGCTTCAGGAGTGCTAGGCAAGTGCTCTACCAACTGAGCCCCGCCTCCAGCCCCTTCTAACTCTAAAGAAGCTGAAGTAGGGGTTAGGGGTGGAGGGAGGGAGGGAGGGAGGGAGGGCTTCCCCTTATCATGTAACTGGGAAGAGAAGAGGCCAGCCAAGGGTCTTGCTGGCTAGTAGGGCCCTCATGACCAAATCCCCCAGACCCTCAGACCCCTAGGCCCCAGTCCCCTTCCCTCTGAGGTCCCCCACCCCCAAGGTGTGCCCTGGATGCTCAGGTGGTGAGTTGGCCACAGACAAAAGACTGAATACAAAGGGTCCCCCACAGTCTGGGAAGCAAGCAGCATGGGCAGCCTTCACGCTGCCCCATCCCAACTCCGTTACCTATTGGCCCAGTTTTACTTTTCAATTTCAGTTTTCTCTGAAAAAAAAAATAGACCTGGATGGAAGGAAGTTGTCCACTGTATACCTAGCCAACCTCTGGGGTAGCCAGTCCCCGCTCCCAAATCTTCCTTTCTGGAGTTTTTGAATGGGGGGGTCTTCAGAAAATCCATAGTCAGGGGGTAAACTGCCCATCTCCCCTGATTAAATTCTTAATTGTAATTTCAGTCTTGTCTATGGAGAACTCTGTCCACCTGTCTCTATCCATGAGGACTATACTCCGAGCCCACCAGCCTAGCCAGAAGCCACCAGATTCATCTGCCTGCCACACACTCATTTATAAGAAGGGACAGTCTTTTTCCACCCCATGCTCAGATGTCTTTCTTAGGCTTAGAAGTGTTTGAGAGGAATCCCCTGATTTACCTAAATTCAGAAGCTCCAAAATAACCTCAGAATATTGGCATGCTGTCACCTTCTCCATTGTAGATCCTGAACCACACAAATGCACATGACTCTTGGCACACCCTTTTCCTTTCCCTCAGTGTGTACACACACACACACACACACACACACACACAGAGAGAGAGAGAGAGAGAGAGAGAGAGAGAGAGAGAGACAATCTGATCTGTGATGGGAAAGATGAACAGTCAGGAAATACCCTGGCTCTCAGTATGCTGGTGGCCCAGCGGCTGGAAGCACTCTATGAGAAACACTTCCAACAGTGCCAAACGGTCATTCCTTCTTTTGTTTCACGGTTAAGAGAGGAAAAGAGAAGGAAGGCCATGGTGAGCCAGCATTCCCACCCACTAGCATCCTCCTTGCAATCATCCCTTCCCTCCCCTGACCACCTCCCCTTACTCCCCACCCCACCCCACCACATCCCTACAACCCAGGAAGACTCTTGGCTCCAGCTTGGGTATCCTCCTTGAGAAGGGAAGTGGAGAGAGAACAGTGGGAAGGGGCAAAGCCCAGAAGACCTAGGCCAAGCCAACCAAGTCCCTAGTTGCTGCCTAGGCATGGGGCAAGGAGGATGACTGTCTTTACCCTAGGACCTTACCCTCCAAAACAGCCAGCCTCCAAGAGGGAGACTGAAAGGGCTGCGGGGGGGGGGGGGCGGGAGGCAGTGTCTTCTCCTCAGTGTCCTGAGATTCCCAGCTTTTACAGTGCCTGCGATCAAACCTTTTGAACCCAGTCCCACCCACCCTGGTAACCACTTCCAGATCCTCCCAAACCAGCCAAGAAACTGGCCTCTTTAGGGATTGACTTCATAAGGAAATGCTGAAAAAAAAAAAAAAAAAAAGAAATTAAAACCCACTGCCAAACACACTCATAGGGGAAGATGGGTTTTCTCTTGAGGCAGAAAATCCATCTGGATAGACTAAAACCAAAACAGGACACCACCAACATCCATCTACTGGCCCAGAAAGGCCTGGGAGCCTCAACCCTGGAGTCCCACTCCCAATAACAACACCCCTACTTATCCCAGACATATACCTTAAATAAAACACAGGAAGCGATAGCCCACCAAGCGTAAGTCCCAATGTGAGAGGGAGGGACTCAGCGGATGTGACTTCATTTGGATGACCCTAGGAAGGTCACTGGGGATGGAAAAACAAAGGTGATTTTTTTTTTTAAGAGCCGCCAAGAGATGCGGCAAGCATGATGGTGAACCCACCCATGTCTCTTGTCCTATCTTCCTACAGTCTACCAGCCTCCTACCCCACCTCCGTCCACTGGTCTACATCGATACCAGTTCTTCGTCTATCTTCAGGGAGACAGAGACATTTCTATCCCAGAAAAAGAAAACAAACAGCGAGGTGAGGCCTTCCAGACCCTCAGACTGAAGCTAGGGTAGATCCTGGGGCAGGACCAAAGTTGTATGTCTCTAACTGGAAAAATCAGAACTCTGACTTCCACTCATGAGCCTTGGAGGCTGGGGCCAAGGTGCAGTATTTCTTGTGAGTGATTGGGATGAATGTTCCAAAGGAGGCTTTGCCTTCAGATGTGGCCTCCCAGAAGTAAACACATCAGCCCAGGAGCATCCCCAAAACTTTGCATGGCATGTACAGGCAACTGCCCTACAACACCTCAGCAAGTAATTGTGCCCTATAATTGAGGCCCATCTGGGCAAGAGTACCCTGGAATGCCACCCTTCCGGTCTGTCTTCATTGGTGGTTAATTGCTTGGTCTGCCTTTGCCATCTCAGTGATGGGGCAAAAGATGTCCCTGGCCACGCCCCTCCACCAGCTTCTCTGAGCACTCCTCCTCAGACACTAGAGAGGACAGACACATTTCCACAGCCTTCCCATGGCTAACCTGCTTGGCCTCGGTCATCATACTGGCCGGGCTGGGGTACCAGAGGAGACTGACTCCCAAACAGGCTGCAGGTACCTTACTCTATGAGCCTTAGATTGCTCTTTGAGGAAATGGGAATACAGTGGTCCCCATGGACTCTGTCACCTCCCAGGTTTGGAAAGGGAAGGTTCCGCAGAAGTCACAGGTGTCAGTGTAAGGGTATATCAAACTCACAGGCCCCAGGCTGTGCAGAGGTGAGTGGCAAGACAGATATGAGCAGCCATTTCCTCTCCCTCAGTGACCCCAACTAACTTTCACCCACTGGGAAGCCAGCACAGGTATTGTCACATCCCCTGTGCCTGAGGCTCCAGAGGAAAGGAGCTGAAGCCCAGAAAAGGACTGGCACGCCGGTGGTGTCCTTTAGACGTGTGCCAAGCAAAGATGGGGGTGGGCTAGGGATAAGGATGCATCAGTCACAAAAGACTCAGCCCCTGGAGCCGAGACAGTATCACCTTTCCACCCATGAACCCTCCCAGGTGCCTTCAGCAGCTTGCCAACACACAAGTCTGTTTAAACAGCTCTGCCAAGGACACACTTTTAAATCTGGACATCAAGTGTGAAGAAAGGGGAAAAGAATGCACCTTGACCAGATCAAAACAAGCCTTCTCTTTCCCTAGCTCCCTGGGCACCAAACTCACCAAAATGACAGGAAGCTGCGTAGGCTCAGTAGCTGCCAGGTACCAGGAGCTGAAGCCTTCCTTCGTGGTTCCCAGCCATTGTATGAGATTCTTGTAGAATAAGGCTCAGCACTCTAGCTCAGACCCCAAGATCCTAACGCCAGTGCCTTGAGTAAGGAAATGCTCCGAATGAGCTCCTGCTAAGAAGCTCTTTTTCAGGATAGAAGTGAAAGAGAGCATTAGAGGATGCCGGGAAGAACAGCAACCAGGCCAGGAGAGGAAGGGGCAATGTATGCCCAAGACATTGCCTTTCTCTGCTGAGTCAGGGTTCCTGATGTATGGCCATCGTCTCTCAGCCACGACATACGGACTAGCTCAAGTACTCAACTGAGGCTGCCTCCCCTCCTAGGGCAGACAGCAAGGCAAGAAAGCTGCAGAACTATGGGGCCTGGAGCCATCATTGACCACAACAGAGCCATCATTCCTTACACACTCACACGTGCTCCTTGTGTGCATCCAAACAGAGTAAGGCTCCTATAGCTTTCTCTGCTGCCAAAGGTTCTAGTCATCCCAGGGGGTACCTTCCATGTGCTCAGGCTTGTGCTAAGAGGAAACAGTCCCAGAGCCCACGGGATTTTTTCCTGCCCTCAAGGAGCCAGCAGTCTAGTTTGGAACTGAACAACAGTGCAGACCAGCTTATAATGAAGTCCTTAATTGCGTTGCAAGGACACAATAGAACCAAATGGTCAGGGGATATATATCTCTTACCTTCCTGGGGTCTCTTTCCAGGACAGTGCCCCTCTTCATCCTGGTAGAGAACAAAGATATCTTTCTGAGGGTTAGAAAATCTTGCTTCCACTTTCTATCTGGCAACAATCCACCGGGGGGGGGGGGGGGGGCTCAGTTTCTTCTCCAGAAAGATGAGATTTGGCAGCCAACCTACAAACATCTTGCCTGCCCTGGGGCTTCCTGGAAGAGAGGAGTATAGACTGGGCCTACAGAAGAAGACAGTCTGAATGCCTGAATGAGTGGACTCTCGGCTCTGGAAACTAGAGATGCAAAGTTTGTTTGTTTGTTTGTTTGTTTTCCAGTAAGAAATTAGAAAGCAAGCTGGGTGCACACCTTTAATCCCAGGACTTAGGAAGCAGAGGCAGGCAGACTTCTGTGAATTCAAGACTTGTCTGGTCTAAAGGGCAAATTTTAGGACAGACCAGGGCTGCACAGAGAAACCCTATCTGGGAAAAAGAAAGAAAGAAAAGGAAGGAAAGAGAGAAAGAAAGAAGGAAAGAAAGAAAGATAGGGAAGGAAAGAAAGAAAGAGGAAAGAGAGAGAGGAAGAGAGAAAGGAAGGAAGGAGGAAAGAAACAAAGGAAGAGAAAATAGGGAATAAGCAGAAGGAAGCTCATGGTCATTCTCAAAGGCCCACCAGAAGTGTGGCGCTAGTGGGTAAACCGTAAAGAGCTAGTAGAGATTGTTTGTAGGAGAGGCATCCCATGAAAGCAGCTTCTTAGCCACAAGCTATCTGAATAATCAGAAAGAGGGGCAGAAGACCACCGCCAGAGGTGTGCTGGGGCAAGGCGGTAAGAGGCCAGCAGAGAGAGGACGCGGGGCAATTGCAAAAGCATCAACTGCTGTGGTCCTTGCATAACTTCAAGAGTGTTGAGAGCCTGGTACACTGTGCTTAGGAACTCATGGAGCCCTAGGCCAAACCAACACTCCGGTCAGGGCATAGGTCCCTGCCAATGAACACAAGCCCCGGGACTTGCTGTGATCTAGTTTTCTGTCCGTAGGATTAGAGTCATGAGACATGCAGGTATGCTAGCTAGCTACAGTTTCTGTATCTCCCCACCCCCCCCCCCCCCCGCCCCCAGGGTGAACAGGCAAGGACAGCTTCCAGAGGATGAAGGGGAAAGGTGACCCTCTGGGAGTTAGGCAAAGGGACATCTAAAAAGGCAGCTGGCTGAGCCAATGAGCTAGACAATCATAAGAAATGTTTGCAAGGCAGTTTTGAAACCAAAGTAATCTAAAGGTCTCCAGCGTGACACAAGGTACACAGTCCGTTTAAAAAAAAAAAAAGTAGAACCAATTGTGTTGGATTGCACCTCCTCTTCAGGGCCTTGTCCTCTTTGGGACTTGTGTGTATGGGACAGGCTCAATTGCCATTGAGCCTGCCATGACTGATAATGAGTGTCAGGTGGCATCGTTCAAAGCCAAGAGGTTAAAACCCTCCTCAGGATCCTGCTCTGTCCCCTGACTCGGGATAAATACATGTACTCAGAAAATAAGGGCATCTTGACATTCACACTCTCAACCACTGTGTGACCTTGGACAAGCCACCTCACACCCCGGCACCTTGGCTTCTATCTCATCAATGGAACGGGTGCATTCCGTACAGTGGGATGCCCTGCTGGAGTGACACGCTCCTAAGTCCACTTCCTGTGCTTTTCCTTCCCGAGTCCCACCACTGGAATGAGCAGTGACGTGGCTTGACTGAAAGGACCAACCCTAGACATTTCTAAGTGGGGGTTTCCACAGGGAGGACCCAGAGGCGCTCAAGCTACCCTGGTCTAGTTAGGAAGTCCTGTAGTGCCATGATGCCACTCCTGTGCCACAGCCCCTTCCTCTCTTATCATGACCGCCCAATGCACTCTGCACCCCCTGGGACAATGCCACGTGCTAAGTTATACACAACACCATGCCCAGTGCTGACGGGACAAAAGAGAAGTGCAAGTCTCTGTTCCCTTGTATGTGTGTGTCGCCCTGCTGGAGTCTGTATGGAACACGCAGATTACTTTGGAGAAGGTATCCAAATATATGAAGTAGCTCTAGGACCCCTGAAGCCACTACCTCTGACAAGGGCCAGTCATAATTCTGGGATATGCTTTGCCCAGACTTGGAGCTAGAGGTGATTCTGGCCTGGGATGTACTGGACTTTTACTCTCTGTTTCCCAATAGACTGGTCCTGTCCTAGCTACACACACACACACACACACACACACACACACACACACACACACGCACCTAAAGCCTGAGACATAGCCTCAGCTAATCTGTGATTCTCCATAGTTTCTCTATACCTTCTTCCTAGCAGCAGTCTCGATCTTGGCATTTTCACTTCTATATTCTAGAGGAAACAGCTGACTGACCCCATAGCAGCCTCCCCCCACACCACACACACACACACACACACACACACAGAGAGAGAGAGAGGGGGGGGGTATTGAGATTCATTCCTAGGAGCCTCACATGTTGCCAGAACAAGTGATTCACCCATCCCTGTCTGACAATCTAGAAGGGCCAACTGTTCCCCTCCCCCAGTGTGGACTGTTCCCAAGTCATCCAGGCTGTCCCTGCTCAGCTCAGCCTTGCCCCACATGCTCCCATTAGTGTCCCCACCACTGTGCCAGCTCTCTTAATGTTCTGCTGTGCTCAGGCATCTGCCTGGGTCTCTTCCGTGTTCATATGCACTGCTCAACTCATACCCACCCTGCTTCCATCATGAGCCCATGAGAGGAGAGATCCTTTTTTGAGTATCTGTCACTGTGCCCAGCCTACCGTGGCCTGTCAGTCACCAAGTGTGTATATATGTGATACACCCACAGACAAACATTTGCGAGCCATTCACACACAGATCTGCACGTTCTCACACCCCCAGGTTCCCATACACACCTCATCAACATCCTTCAACACCTGAAGAGGCAGCCACCTCTATGAGTACTTAGGTCCTCAAATGACAATCTCTACATTCACACAGTCCCTGTCCAATCTCAGGCCAGCAGGGCCCCCCACGCTCTGCCAGCTGCCCTGTACTCCATAGTATTTTCCTTTGTCCCACCATGTCAAGAGGCATGACATCCCTCATTTGACTGAGTGAAACAGAGATCCACAGGTAACAGCAGACCAACCTCCTGGCAAAAGGCTCTTGATGCTGGAACCAACACACTCAACAGCTCTCTCTCTCTCTCTCTCTCTTCAGACCACCAGGTTTCAGGGTTCTGGTGAGGGACAGGCAAGAAGCAACTGTATCTTGTCTTAAGGTGAACATTTTACCCAATAACCCGCTTCTTGTCTTTGACTAAGTCTCAAGCTCCTAGACAGCTATGGTCTGCACTATGCTACATCTAAACCACTGGCCCTCAGTTGTCACAAGCCAGTCTCATGCTCCTCTTGTGTCTGGGGATGGAAGAAAATAAGAGGAAGGACTTGGCTGTTATGTGGTAGTAGCAATGGCTGGTTGGGATTTGTAGAATATCTGTGGGGTTCTCCATGATCTATGTCCTTTGAGATGACAGATGGTGACATGCCACCAGTTGCTCCAGAAACCACTCAAAGGCCACAAGTCCAGGATGGGGCCATTGTGACAGTCACCACCTCAGGGACCTTAGTGGAAAAGTTTACTTGTTGCAAAACGGGATGAAAGTAGCAAAGAGGGATGGTGAGGGTGTGAAGCCAGACAGCTGTAAAGCACTCCCCAGCACATAGACATCTGGATTCCAGGGTCAAAGAGGAGGAACAGGCATGGGCCTGCCATACAATGGCTTCTACATCTTGCTTATGGATCTGAACAACTGCAGGGCTCTCTGGGTGAGTGGGACAGGGCCAATGTGGGGCCA
The DNA here is from genome assembly GCA_019843815.1 of Montemys delectorum. NCBI lineage: Eukaryota > Metazoa > Chordata > Mammalia > Rodentia > Muridae > Montemys > Montemys delectorum. The sequence continues at coordinate 24,362 of JADRCD010226491.1, forward strand.
CAGCCATGAAAGCAACAGAGCCCTAGAGCCAAAAACTGTGGTGACATTCAGGAACAAGGCTAGGAGGGACTTCATAGGCCTGTGGGCAAAAGATAAAGCTCAGAGAAAGTTGGGGAATGTACAGGGAAGAGGCTCAAAAAGGAAGGAGGTCCTATCTGAAGAACAGCCCCACCCTCAAACTATCACCCTCTAGCACATACACACAGACAGACACAAACACACACAGGGCCCGCTGTAAAACAGCTCAACCCAACCCCCCATGGCCTCCCACAGTGGCTCATCTGGCCTGGTCCCAGAATCCCCCCAGGTCCTAGCCCCTGATCTCATCCCACAGTAGGCTCATGTGGCAGAGAGCTCTCTTTTGCCTCCATGGGGCCCCACCCCCCTGGCAGAACTTGGTAGTACTGGGTTCCCAGCAGGCACCCAGCTGGGAAGATCCTAGGCAGCACACAGTCAGGCATCCTGTTCAGGAACCACCTGAAATTTCTGTAGGTCTCTCAGAGAAATATGTCCCAGCCAGGCTAAACAGGGACCATTCAAAGCAAAGGACAGAGAACCCACAGATAACTTCCAGGTTCCAGCCAGCCACTACTTCTACCAAGTACAGGAACAGGCGGGGGGGG
>JADRCD010226491.1:25084-42073 GCA_019843815.1 Montemys delectorum
GGGTTCTCCATCACTGCTGCTCTCAGTTACAAGATGGAAGGAGCCCCGGTGACCCCCCAGGCTGAACTACTAGAAATCCCCTCTCGTTCTCCACCTCTCCTGGGTTCTTTTCTACAGAGGGCAGAGACAGCTCCTCACCACTATGGGCCTGTCTCCTCCGCTGTCCATTAGGGCCAAAGTCCCAGGTCCCAGTGGTCCCTCTGTCCCAAAGCCTCTCAAGCCAGCAGGATCAGCCACTCAGCAAATCCTCTCCAGAAGTAATTGGATGTGATGGAACGAGGGCTTTTCAGCTCCTGAGTGAAAGTCTCTGGATGTCATTTAATGGCACACACACACACACACACACACACACACACACACACACACACACACAAAAATAAAAGGCTCAGGCCTCCCGCCTACCACTGCCAGGACATCATTAATCTCTGTGGAGAGGCATCAGCGCTTCTATCACCTCGTCCAGCCCTGGTGAGCCAAACAAATTACAGACCTGAGCTGGGCTCTCCACGGGGTGGTTATTAGGTTGGACTCGAATTTGTGTTGTTTTCTTCAGAGCCACCATCCGCTGCTCTCCCAAAGGCCAAGGCCAAAGAAGAAGCTAGACACAAGTCCCCTCGGGCAGCTAAGAGCCAGGTCCCTGCACAGACTACCTCAGGCAGGAGGCCAAAGTCAATAGCTAAGGACCTCCCATCTTATCTGAATGGCACTTGCCTCCCGACCCCATATCCCTAAACCAAGGACCAAATGGAAAGTCTGATGAAAACTGGCTTTCACCAGAGCAGGGCCAGGCAGCACTGAGCTACGCTGGCTGGAAGTCTGGAAGTAGGCTTGCTGAAGGGCCTGTGAGCATCAGACGGGAGCCAGCAACAAAGCTGTGCTACTGGACAAGGCTCCCCCTGACCAACACTGGTGGATTTTTTTCATCCAGTGTAAGTTGGGTAATATAAGAAACTCACTGAGGTCAGGAAGGAAGCTAGATAAAGCAGCTACCACCACTTGGGCCTAAGAGAGGCCCAGGAAGGCCCTGCCAGGGTTACATAAAAGGCACAAGCACAGAGATCCGCTCAAGCCCAGAGTGCACACACTCGAGGAGAGGAACCGTCCATCTCGTTCCTATCTGAGGCCTGCAAATGATATGCACACACACAACTGCCACTTGCAAAAGCTGGCCCGTGGACTCACTCAGGGCCCAGAAAAAGTGACCATCAACATCTACCACCAAGGCCATTCCAAACCCACTAGCCAGGGCATCCATTCGCAGGGAGTGAAACTCAAGAAAGGTAGTCCCTCTCCTGGATCCTTCATCTTTCATACCCTTGGTGCCTAACATGGGGTTAGGCACACAGTGTGGTTCAATTTCCTCCAGGCTTTTAGGCAGTGTTCCTCATGGACCCCCTCAACCCTTTCCACAACCGAATTAACATCAGCACTTTGGCCAACCTCTTCCCCATCAGCTCTTAGAAACAATGGCCTCTTGGCAAGGCTGCCACAGCTGCTTCCGTGGGATGAAAGAAGTGTCCCAGGGTTGTGTGGAGACCAGACTGCATGTGATCTGTGTGGCCCTGCTGCAGGAGGAGCACCAGCCTCTGTGTTCCTCCCTTGGGGCAGTCCAGGGTATAAACACCAGAGTATAAATACCTCCTTCCATCCTGATGGCTACCAGGGTAGTGGTCCCGCCCTTTTCCTGCTTTGCAGAGACAGAGCAGAGCCATACAGGAAGGGGCTTTCCTCCTAGCAGTGACCACAGAAGCCACAGCTCTCCATTTCTCCCCACATGGCCCTGAGGGCCTGACTCACCCCTCTTCCTTCTAGAGCTTGCTCTGGGTCAGTTCCTCCTGCCCTCTGTGGCAGGAAACAAGTGGGGGTGTGTGTGTGTGTGTAAGGAGTCCCTGCTGAGCCAAAGGAAGAGGCAGCAGGAGACTGGCCAACCCAGGTCCTGGCTCTGTGAAGCTGCTGCCCAAGTTGCTAAAACCGTGGGGTTTTTAGAAATGCAGCCAGAAGGACACTCTGAGCTCACACAAACGAGTTAGGAACAGCCAGCCCTGTAAGAGGGGAGCCAGGCCTCTCTCGGGACATGGGGGATTTCTTTCCACCAGCTTGCTCTGATCTCGTGATGGGTTTCAATTCCCTCATTGACAGCAAAGCTCCTTCCTCTCAACACTCAGTGAGGAAAGGAGAAAGCCACCTTGTCCCTTCATACCTGCCACATGCTATTTCACCCACAATCCTGTCTTGGACACACATGCACATACATGAACACATGCACACATGTACACAACACACAGGCATGCACACATACACACACACACACACACACACACATATACACGCACACGCACACTGGTGGGGGTGAGGGCATGCATGCACATGCTTTCCAAGGGTCAGTTTACCAACATTTCATTTCAGCAAGCCTGGCCCCCTGAGTCGCAGGGGTTCTAACTAGGTACAATGCCCACAAAAGGACAATGACACAAAGCTGCACCATGGACTTGCCCAGTGTAGTGAGCACCTATCTATGGGTCAAGCCATCAGCAACTCGGCAGCCTTCCCAAGGCAGTGCTAACTCTACAGCCTTTGAGGCTAGCTGAGACACACAGCTACTAGGTTAGATGGGGTTGAAGAGACCTGCAAATGGCTTGTATCCCCAGCTGGGTGCCACGTGCCCTCCCCCCTCCCACCGCATCCCACAAGTTCTCCACATTAGAAGTGACATGAAGTAATATACCCAACGCTCCTGTGACAACAGCTGGCTGCTAGGAAACCCTACAGGGGTGTGCCTTTGCTGTTCTTCTTAATGTGTCCACACCATTGTTATAGCTTTCGGGAGCTGGTATTAAAAAATTGTCTGATCCTTGTGAAGATCATTGAAACATGAGCCTTATGTGATGGGGAGAGGAGGTAAGTTAGAAAAGAAGTGTGGGTGGGTAGACTTCATCTCATCCTCATTATAAAAGCAGTCGTGGCTGTAACGGGGGGGGGGGGGCAGCAGCAGCCTATAACTCTAAGGTAAGGCTCTCCTGAGACTTTCAGGCTGCCAGCCTTGTGTTTGGCATTCTTCCATCTGGTTCCCAGTGATGACTGCTCTCCACAAGCCATAGCACATTGGCCACTGCTTCTCTGTGCTCTGGGCAAGGCCTTCCCTGGGTGCTCTCCTACCCAAGGACGATTGCTAGAGTTAATTACCCCTAAAAGAATAAAACTCCGAAAGACACATGCGAATTACAGTTATTCAAATAAACAGGAGAAGAGAAGAATTAGTATAAATATACTCCCTGAAGTAGGTAGGGAAGGCATACAGCAAATTATTTGTTACCTGAAATCTAAACCTACCAGTTCTTTCTGAATTTTCCTGACAATCCTCTACCCAGGGTGCTCAAAGCTTAGGATTTCAAAAAGGATCATGGGAATGTAACCTCAAACCACTTCCTTCAACTTTCTCCAGTGCCTAGGACTATATACACTTAATTCCCTGTCACAAGACCTGGTCACTCTCATCACAGAAGGTACACCTTGTTGGGTTATCTCCCCATAAGAAGAGACCCTTCTGGTGTAGGCACTGACTAGGATTCTCCAGCACCAGACAGGGGAAAGGTCTCCCATATTGGATCTCAGTCTAAGGATCTAAGTGTAACCCTTCTCCCTTCTCTCAAGGAGAACTCATGTTTCATGGGGTGCTTAGGGCCCTGAGGGGAGTGGGGTACAGTAAGAACAGCAATAGGCTTCCACCAATCTCAGCCCCAACAGCTAGGGTAAGCAGGTGTGAGGAGAGGAAGTAGCCAAGCCTCTACCCTGTCAGAAGGCTGAAGACCTTCAAGAAGAGGGCATGGGGAGAGTCAGCACCCATCTAATGACGCTTGCTACCTGGGTGAGAAAGCAGTGATGTATATTGACTAAAAGATCCTAGAGAAAGAAGCCCAAGGTGACTTGTACTCACTGAGCCATGTCCCATCACCCTCTAGCAAGCAGCCACCTTACTTTGCCGTGTGTTAGGGGCTCTCCAAGCATCCAGACCCTCCTAAAGCTAGGACCCAGAAGATTCCCCATGCAGTATATACTGCCTAGCCAGTTGATCAAGGGTAACTTTGCCCACTCAGAGATGACCTCTCTCTGTCAGGCCATCTCAGGTCAAAATCTTACTGTTTCTCTGTGGTCTGTCTGATTTCTAGGTGCTTGGAAACTGGACAGATTTCTGCAGCAATACGGGCTGAACGATCCCGACTCAAGCACCCAGTTCATGACTCAGTTTGATGGGGAATTGCCACCAGGCTTTGGGGGAGAGCCACCAGGCTTTGGGGGATCGATACCAGGCTTTGGGGGATCGATACCAGGCTTTGGGGGATCGATACCAGGCTTTGGGGGATCGATACCAGATTTTGGGGGATCGCTACCAGATTTTGGGGGATCGCTACCAGATTTGGGAGGATCGCTACCAGATTTGGGAGGATCGCTACCAGATTTGGGGGGATCGCTACCAGATTTGGGGGGATCACCACCAAATTTTGGTAGAATTAACGACGGCCAAGAGGAATTCAGTCAAAATTAACTGTCCACTGAACTGAAACTTTTACCTTCCAGGTGTGTGCTCATGTCATGTAATGCACTACAGATGGTCTGGTGATGGAATCTCCTCTTGGCATCTTCCAAATAAAATAAATATAAATAAATAAATAAATAAATAGAAAAAACAACAACCACAACAACAACCACAACAACAACCACAAACCAAAAACAAACAAACAAACAAGCACTCACCCAGGATTTAGCAATTTGCTTTCTAACCTGTACATTACTTTGAAAAGCAATGAGGGAAGAGCTGAGGAGATGGCTCAATCAATGAAGAGCTTGCCTTGCAAGCATTAGGGACTGCGTTAGGACATTCAAAACCGTTATGGGAAAAGGAGAATCAGAGGCAAGCAGATCTCCAAAGCTCACTGGCCAATGGTCTAGGCTACTTCGACAACTGGGCCAATAGAAAACTCTTTCCTAACCAGGCAATAGTAGTACATACCTTTAATTCCAGCACTTAGGAGGTAGAAGTAGGCAGATCTCTGAGTTCAAGGCCAGTTTGGTATAGAGTGAGTTCCAGGACAGCCAGAGCTACACAGAAAAACATACAAAAAAACAAAAAAACAAAATCAAAAACAAAAAAACAAAAACCAAAAAAAAAAAAAACAAAAACAAAAACCCCAAAACCCTATCTCAAAAAATGAAAGAGAAGTGGGGGAGCAGGGAGACACATATTCTGCCTTAAACATGTTAAATGTGCCTAAAACCAGCAATGCTTGAGGGTTTCCTCTGATCTCAAGCTCCATGTGCAAACACGTGTGTATGCACACACACATGTGAGTACATGAACATGCATACACAGAAGTAAGAGAAAGAAGAAAGAGGAAGAGAAGAGAGAAAAGAAAAGCAATAAAGAGGAATGGACCTGATTTGAGGTCTAGACCCAGATTTGAGGATTTCTTACGAATGCAAGTGAGTCTGGCTGTGAGCTGGATGCACAGGCAGGAGACCAGGTCCCAGGGCCTGAGCTGCCAAGTCAATCATCCCAAAGCCCCACCTTCCCAGCCATGGCAGTGAAAGAAGGAAGGGATAGTAGCAGAAATTGGGTTTTTGACCATGGACCTTCCCAGCTCCAACAGACAGCCACCTTTATTCAGTGAGTTCATCTGGCACCTGTTTCCACACCAGACCCAGGACAAACAAAGAGAGATGCTACTCCCGTGGAGCTTAACAGTCTGTGGTCAGACTGTTCATGATAAGAAAGTCACAATCAAGTTTTAACAAACTGTGATGCGATGCGTGTTCTGAGGCTGTAAAGGGGACCTGTTTCTGGCAGGAGTGGAAGAGGCAAGGCCCCTTGGAAGAGGTGGTATTTGAAGTTGGGGCTGGAATGCAGGATAGAGATAGAGATTAATTCAGTGACTGGCAACAGAGACGGAGACTTCCTTAGAGCTTCACTGAGCTGCTGGCAAGACCAAATGTAGCACCTTCGTGAAGATGAAAGGCCAATAAAGGAACTGGAATGAGACATGAATATTGGCTGGATAGGTAGGCCAAGGCCAGGCCAGGCCTTATAACCACACTATAGTTTTTAATTAAATCTATTATATATATATATATATATATATATATATATATATATATATATATATATATCAACTTATGGAATGAGGAATTGGAGAAAAAATGGAATTGGAGATTGGGGAAAGATTGGTATTATAATCAGATGTGCGCTTTTTAGAGTTTATGAGGGGGCTCCTTGGTGTATGTGGGGAAAGGGTTGTCATCCTTGGATGCTTCTTGGCTTTGCTGCCCAGAGACTCCCTGAAAGTGCATCTCTGCTGCTCTCATGTGCAGCATGAACCATAGCTCCTCCAATGCTTTACCTCCACCTTAGTCCTCTCTACTCCTCTCAAGATCCCCTAGATCAGTTCCCCTCCACAATTTAATAAGACACGGAGACCTTGGCTTGAGACACAGCCACACTGGTGACTCATCTCCAGCGTGCTTTGAGATCTCCAGATGAAAGGGGCAGAATGAAGCCAGGCGTGAGGTTATCACCTTCTCAGAAGCATGTCCCACGGTGGCTACAAGGCAGAGGGGCCCCAGTTGACCCTTCGCCTTGTGAAACACACTCCACTCCTTAGTTAATTTTTCAGGACTGGGTCTAAAAAAATACAGCAAGGAGGGGTACTGAGTCTGTGACCTGGGGATGGGGCGTGTCGGATGCTGCCCCCTCCCATTGCTAGGTTCAGATCCCTGCCCAAAAGAATAGGAACAAATGCTTACGGTCTAGCAGCAGCGCATCTGATGCCAGACCCAGGCAAAAGGACCCTCCTGCTCCCTCTCCCCCAGCAGGCAAGCCTGTGAGCAGAGCTAAAATAAGAAGCAAAAGGAAGTTTCCATTTGCAGTGTCATGGACGACAGCCACGAGAAGGGACTTTTTGGGTTCCGTGTTCCCTGGAACCGTCTCTCCAAAACCCTTACCATGCCAGGGGCAGAGTGTAATTGGCGGCTCCAATTGGTGCCCAGGACTAAATAGAAGGTCAGCTTGCTAGAACAACCCCAAATTGAGACATCCTCCCTCTTCTGCTTTTAATTCCTTGTGGCTAGCATGTTTATTTTGGGGTAAGGAAAAAAAATCGGATGTTTACCCTTCGAGGAAATTATCAGCTTGCTTTCTTTCCTTTTTTTTTTTTTTTTTTTCCCACCCCTCCTTTCTTTTACCCTAGTACTGTACATACAGGCTTTGAGTTCAGCCCCATGAGGGACCTCTATTCTTCAGGTCCTACAAAGTGAAAAAGAAAGCAGCTGGTCCAGGCCCTAAGCTGCAGCCAGCCACAACCACAGTGACGAGTCAGGGGTAGAGAGGAAGCCTGGGGTCCGTGAAAGCTAGCAGTGGGGCACCCACCCTAGACTTGGGTTTTTTACCTGCAGAATTCTGTGGGCCTCACACCCCATGTCATTATCTTCTCCAGGAGAAAACCAGGGCATGTAAATGGCCAAGAGATATATAAGGGACTGCAATGTGATCCTTTGCACACTGAAGAAAACTGACTTTTTTTTTTTTTTTTTTTTAATCATCACTATGGTCGACTTTGTCGTCAGATGTCACTTACTGGACACTTTCTACAAACCATACACTACACCAAACGCTTTATGTGTAATGTTTTATTTACCGTGTTCCCACCCCGATTCACAGTCTACTCGGGCTTCATGTATGTCCTCTCATTTACCCGCCACAACAACCTAATGATGCAGGTATTAGCGGACTCATCTTATAGACAGGGAGCCAGAGTTCCTACTCTCTGATTCGTGAAAAGCAATGGCAGAAGATGTATTAAGTTAAAGTCCCTCATTGCACTATTTGGAAGGAAACTCCTCTAATTTTACTCTCCAAGCAATAAAAAATAAATAAATAAATAAATAAAGGCCAGGTCCTTTATTCGCTCAAGAACTGGACAGAGCTGAAGGAGACAGGCTGCTTGTACCACAATACTTAATAATGTTTCAGCCATCCGGAATCTTTGTGGAGAAGGCTAGGACCTTGGAGTTCTCAAGGTAAGCAGGCTAGCCCAGCAAAAGACCATCATCTCCACTCCCTCTTTCCCATCAAAGGCAACTATTCTACTACTTCAGTTAATTGAATCTCCCTTCTGTTTTTCCCCTCACACACCTGAGTGATGGCTACTCCTAGAAAAGGTGAGAGCTGAAAAAAGGACGGAAAGCTATCTAGGGAGGTCTCAAGAATGGCGGTAGTCATGGTGGTGGTGGTGCTGCTGCTGCTGCTGGTGATGATGATGATGATGATGATGATGATGATGATGATGATGATGATGGTGATGTACCTGGGTGTCAGGGCTAAGTAGCCATAAAATAGAAAGCTCAGTCTACCCTGCCTCCAAAATTCACAGACTTCTGCCACTTGACAACCTAGTGATCTTAAACAACTTAAGTGTTTCAGACCTCCCTTTCAAATGCAGTAAAGAGTCTAAGGGGACGCCCTTCTGAGATGGGTTACAACAACTAGATGAGACAGCAGAGCAGACACTCAAGCACGGTGTCCTGGCATGCAGGCTGCTCAACAAATACATGATTTCCTCTTCTTCCGTGCCTCACTTCGCCTGTCCTACCCTGCTCAGCTGAAATCCTCAATGAGACTCAGACCAAGGAGCCACCACCTCCAGAGATGTGTCCTTCCTACCAGACCCATAAGAGCCTCAGCAGCCCAAGGAGAGGGCCAGCTAGCTAAGGCGCCTTGAGCCCCAGCCCAGAATCCTCCTCCCAAACTGAGCAAAAACACTGGGAGGCTTGGATCAGGAAAGACATCCAGTTCCTTAGCAACGAGCAAGCATCTTCCCTTAAAGACAAAAAGCCATCACTCAGAATACTCCCCCCTCCACCCCACCCCAAGGTGTCTGATCTGCCTTCCAGGGAACCCAGAGCCATCCACCCCTAGGACCATACCCCACTGGCTTAGCCAGTCTAATAGTTTTGATTCCAGAATACAGTTCCTCCTCCTGGTAGTTAACTTTGCCTCTGCTCCCCAGTAACTGCTAAAAGACACATGAGATGCTTATGTACACACACACACATACACACACACACACACACACACACACACACACACACGTGCGTGCGCATGCCCTCGGCTTCTGAGGCCAGCAAAGAATCAGGAATAAAAAGAAATAGAAAAAGGCACAGCCCGAATGTTCTGTTGTAAAATAAATAAAGCTGTTGATGGGTAGTTTATCTCTGCCATTCACTGCTCTCTTTGCCTAGGCAAGTCAGCCACCCTCTCTCGGCTTCAGTTTCCTCATAAATCAAATACTTTTTCCCATAAGGTCCCCTCCACTCCCATATTCTACAATTCTGTATGGTTCTTTTGGAAAGCAGTAGAGAAAGCACCACAACAATGTAGAACGAGCGTTTTCATGATTACGAATGAAAAGGAGCCAAGCGCAGTTATCGACAGAAGCTGGGAAATCCTAGTAGGGTGCTCTGGTTAAAGCTGAGTTTTCAGATGTAGGGAGCTGAGGACCCTGGGATCTCCCATAGGCAACACCTATTTCAGAATCAAGTCAGACAAAACTCAAGCAGAGAGACCCTCATATTCACTTCAGGGACACAGGGCAACACAAAGAATCATGAACTAGAATCCTGAGTCAGGAATAATGGGCGAAAAGGAAAGAGACGGAGTCTGTCAGAAAGGGACGGATGCAGCATCCCTGGGTTCCCACTTCCACGTTCAGTCTCGTGGTGAAAGCAGGTAAGCATACTTCCTGTAGGGCCTGAGGAGCAGCCTAAGAGCCCACAAGCTCTCTACTTCCCAAGACCTCCCCCCAGCCACAGAAACAGAGACAGCTTCGTATGCGCATCCAAACCCATGACTTAGAGGTGCCAAAGTCACACTGCCCCAGCCCAATTTGTGTGATTGTGAAGCCTGTCAGAGTTGAGTCTCAGAAGGGAGCAGCCAGGAAGACACGCTCACAAGAGAGGGGCACGCTGAGAGGGCATGCTGGAATCCATAGGGAGGGAAAGGAGATGGAAGAGAGGGTGGAGATCAAGGCACCTATGAGCACCAATAGCGGCCCATCCCTTGGCTGGCACTACAAGCAGACTTACCTGAGCCGTAGCTGCAATTTGTCGACTTGCCCCCAAGCCCTGACCCACACAAAAACATCTACAGCAGCAGTCCTCAACCTTCCTAACGCTTAAACCCTTTAAAACAGTTCCTCATGTTGTGGTGACCCCCTCCCTAAACCATAAAATTATTATCATGACTGTAATTTTGCTATTGTTATGAATCGTAACGTAAATATCTGATAAGAAGGATGGTTGATAGGAGACCCTTGTGAAGCAACCCTCAGACTGAGAACCATTGATCTACAACCTAAGCTTTGCCCACATGGACCCTGGCCACAGCTGTCAGGAACACCAAGCTTCTTACTAGCTATGCCCCTAGTCATCTACACATAAAAAAGCATTCACATTCACATTCACACACACACACACACACACACACACACACACACACACCTCCTGTATGCAACCTGCACACATGCATACTGTCAACACAGCATCCCACGCAAAATCACATGGTGCACGCAGCCGATAGACACTAAGGGGTATCAGCTCTGCCAACCTCTCTCTAGACATGCTAGACAAGTTGTATTTGTGATTACCTTGTTGAACTTCAGCACACTCTCACTCACAGCCTGATCACACACCAGCCTACCACTAAACGCAGAAAAACACCACTCTTGGTATGAGACGGAGGATCAGGCTTGACCTAACCACAGATCTCACTTTGCAATCGCCTGCCACTGCAAGTGGAGCTTTGATGATAACAGTGGAGGTTTCTTGTGTGTGATTGGGGAAGGAAGAGGGGAGGAGAGGTGCTAGCAGAAGGGAACCAGGCCTTCCCCTGAAGTTCACGAGGAAGGCTTCCAAACACATAGCCGTCCTTCTAGCAGCCCCACAGCTGGCCCCTTGCCTGTGTAGTGCCCAGCCAGGGAAAGGAGAAGCCAAAATTGGCCAGACTGAGTTGCTAAATTGAACCTTGGCAGCGAAGGGGAAACGCGTCAGTTCCCTGGGGAAGTGGCCTAGCCCAGGGCGGCCACAGGCCCCTGGGCTTCTACTCTGATGGAACAAAAGTTGCTCAAATAGATCTGATGCTTTTTGTTTTTGAGCCTAAAATACCCTGTGGTGGCAGCCGGAAGTGTGACCACGGGAGGGAAGTAGGGTAATGGGGAAGAATTTGTTTGAGTTTCCATCATGACTACTTTTTCTTTCATTTGGGGTCTAGAAGAAGCTTCTCCACCTTCTCCCTCCCCCTGAACCCTCCAAAGTCCAATAGATTTGGGGCTGGGGCACCCAAGGCTGCTATCATCAGTGATCCGCTGCCCTGTTATATTCCCCCGGCCCCCAGCCCCGCCTAAAAAGGACTTGAGCCATCAAAATGACCCTGCCACAACACTGTCAGAATTTTTTTCTCCTCAGGCCATATGGTAGGAGAACAAGAAGCTAATCCAGAAGAAGGGTTGATTCCTGCGACAGGGACCAAGTGGCAATTGCTTTCAGAGTCTGACTATCCGTGTGTGTGTGTGTGTGTGTGTGTGTGTGTGTGTGTGTACATCATATTTATATAAGCTATGTTTTTAAACAGAATATAAAAACTACAGACTTCACTTCTATGTGGCATTTGACCTGACTGCCTGTCAGCCCCTTAGCTCATGCTTGTGCTTTGTGAAGCCCTTGCTTCAACCTTGGTTGTCTCACACAATGTGCGCGCACCCTCAAGCGCATGTATGTATTTGTGTATGTGTGTGTGCGCATGGTACAAGCATAGACATGTGCTGTGGTAAAAGCATTGAAGCCAGAGGACGACTTTCAGTGTCAGTTCACTTGGATCAAACTCATGTTGTTGGGTTTAGCAGCATCCCAGCTTGACGAGCCATCTCACTAGCACCCAATGAGATTTAAACAAAACAAAACAAAGATCCCGTTCATGTGGAATTTTTCAGAGCATCTATCTAGTAAGACAGGACATAACTGGACTAGAACTTGGACCCATGTATGGAATTCAGCACTTTGATAGGCAAACCAGCAGACCAAGCCATATCTCCAAATGCAAGGGGTCGGAGACCATTCTTAACCTCCTTGCTAATTTATTTCCCCGTACTCTTTACCACCAAAGCACCTACATGTGTTTACTCTCCCTGCCCACCCTGAAACCTCACGGGACCTTCATCCCCCCTGCTGCAAAGACCTGAGCTACTTTCATCAATGCCTTTTGCCAGTGTGTCACCCCTGCAGTGGGGGCACAAGGAATAACCTCCAGATGCTGGGATAAGGAGGGAATGGTGGGACAAGAGTTCATTAAACAGTTCTATTCATTCCAACAAGGCAAAGGCCTACTAGACACCAGATGCCGGTGCCAAGCAGATGGGGATCGTTGGGGGGGGGGCACAGGTAGATTAAGGGTGCAATGGTAATCTACACAAAATCAGAAGCTACACTTCTGCCCTTGTTGAAGGGGCACCTTTATCAAAGGGTTGTTGCACAAGTGTATGGGAGAGGAGTAAGAAAGAGGGTGGGCAAAGACTCTCTACAACATTCCCGCCAAGAAGGATGCAGACTGAGGTGTAAAGCTGTGAAGTCCCACTGTCCTTTAGAGAGCCATATACAGAACCTGGCTCTATGCCCTGCTGGTGGAGTGGCCCCCACGGAGGTGGGGAGGGGAACGGGCGGGGGTGGGGAGCAGATACCCCGGACACTACACGACACCACGATTATAAAGGGACACAAGTCCCCGAGATCGCATAAAGGGTACCCAGGTACCCGGGACATTTGGGTTTGAATCGGGGAGATGGAGTTGGTGCCAGTGGCCCACAGCTGAGGACCTATGAACTCGGACTGCAGTTCAGAAGCAGCTCCCGGCCTCGGCCTCGGTCCCTGGGCGAGATTTACCAGCTTTTAACAACAGCAGGATAATCACGCTAATGAAAAACTCCCTCGGGGCTTGGGGTAGCCAGACTGAGATGAAGAAACCGGGAGGCATTTCGGAGTCGCTGATGAGTCAGTCTGAATGTGCTGGGAGTCCGCCTGCCTCTGGGCTCTAAGGACTTCTGCGTCCTCTCTCTCTGCACTCTACAAGAGATAGCAGCGCGCTGGGGGAAGCGGGGAGGGGGGAGCGGGGTGGGGGTGGAGTAGGGGCGTGCAGCTGCAAATCCACCCCTGGAGCATCCTAGGCCCTGCTATAGAAAACTAGGCACAGTTTGAGCAGGATCTCCTGAGGTTGGGCCACCAGCAAACCCAGTTACCCTGCTACCACCTGTGGCGAGGCCTGTGCAGGTCTTCAGGTTCTCCCATCCTCCCTTGCCAGGATGTCAGGTTTTGGATAGGGCAATGTTCTGATGTGTTCCAAGCTCCCCAAAGATCCCAGCTGTACTTGGCTCCAATCCATTTCCCTAAAGACTTTCTGCCAGTGCCTCAGTTTCCCTGAGTAGCAGTAGTAGTTCAAGATTCCCTACACTCCACCCTGCCCCCGGGTGGTGGGAGCATTAATTACAGTTTGTTCCTGGCTTTGAAGATGAAAATGCCAAGGATCATTACCTCCCAATTAACGGGGTTATTACCTCTTGAGATTGTGTTGGATGACTCCTACTGCACCCCTGCCCCCAACCAGGGATCATAAAGTGGTTCCCTGTTGTACTGTTTCTGGGTCCCCCATTCTCATACTCCTCCTTTCCTGGTTTCACACTGATAATTAGCACCCTTCCTTCAAAATTAGAACCGGTAGAGTATTTAACGTATTCCATCCTGAACAAGGATTTGTGGAGTCTCTGATGAGGTGGTTGGTGTGAGTAAAAGGATGGATGAAGCTACAGCAGTTATATGCTCACACTTGTAGCCACAGTACTCAGTAGGCTAAGGCAGGAGGATTAAGAGTTCAAGCCCAACTTAGGCTACCCAGTGAGACACTATCTCAAACCCTCTACTCCCCCAAAATTTGTTTCAGCCAGCCCTACAGAAGCAGGAAGCCCCTCATGATCTGTTCACAGAGTAGAGCACTGATGCCAAGAGTTCAGAACTCTGGAGTCATTAACGGCTTCCCTGAATCCAGTCTGACTAGATGCTCACGGCAGGAAAAAAAAAAAATGCTGAAGGAATGCTTCTCTATCCTCTCTAGGGTGGATGTGACAAAGGAACGACAGTTTGGGACTGAGACAAGGGTTCAAAGCCCATGAGTGACCCTCTCTAAAACCTAGAGGGTTTCTTATGAGGGTGAGGGAAAGGAATCACCCTCCCTTGCCTTGGGAGTAAAGGCTGTTTCGTAAAAGCAGGTACACAGCAAACCACGGAGACCAGAACTTACCCACCACGGTCCCTCCCACTTTCTTTTCTAGCTCATTCTCCTCCCCCACTGCCTTCTCCACGGCCCCTCCCCCACATACTCACACCTTTCCTGCTTCATTTCTAATCATGAAGTTCCTCTTTCCAAAAAGCACCATCCCCTGAGAGTCCTCTCTGCAGACACCATCCCTCTTGAGAAGGGGTTACCCCATAGTGGGTCCCAGGGGAGAGAGTGGCAGGCCCTTAGAGCACATGATTCCATTTACCTTTTATAAGCCCCTGAGCAAAGACAGCGAAGTTCCCATTACAAGCCCTTATCCCCTGACCGACTTGTCCCAACACACACACACACACACACACACACACACACACACACACCCCACACCACCCTTGACAAGGAACTCAGCCCCTCCCTCTAGAACCTCTAACTGTAACTAGGAACTGCAACACATTCCTCCCGAATCTGCTTGTAATAGAAACCCAGAGAGCTAGGAAAGAGGCCTGGTTCATACATTCTCTCTCCCTCTCCCCTAACCAACCCCCATCCTTAGGAATTCAGAAATCCACGAGCTGACAAAACCTGGAGCTGAAATTAACAGAAAAGTGTAGTCCAACTCTCTTGAAGCCCACAAATAAGACTAATCGGAGCCAAAAGTCATACACGGGTAGTTTTATCAAAGAAATCTGAACTCTTGATCCCCACGCCTTGGCTAGTGTTTGACATTTACCCAGAATGTACATTTTTCTCAATTCTGACTTTTAATATTTCCCTGCCCTCCTTGCCCCAGCTCAGTCCTGGATAAGCTCATCCTCTGGATTCCCCGTGGCAATCATTAGTTCTATGGACTCACTCAGGTCTTGGGAGAGCTCTGTAGGATCAACAACCTTGAGAATTTGGCGGCTACTCCCACGCTCCCAGCAAGTGGTACTTTGTTATAACCCTTTGGTTATCAGCCACTCTGAAATTACCTACCGTGGGACCCAAATATCCTGTTTCTACATTGTTAGAATACGTTTATTTTGCCAGGCGGTGGTAGCACATGCCTTGAATCCCAGCACTTGGGAGGCAGAGACGGGCAGATTTCTGAGTTCGAGGCCAGCCTGGTCTACAGAGTGAGTTCCAGGACAGCCAGGGCTACACAGAGAAACCCTATCTCGGGAAAAACAAAAACAAAAACAAAAACAAAAACAAAACAAAAAAACAACATTTATTTTAATTTAGACCAATAGATTTTAGAAGTGTGTCCAGCTGGAGAGATGGCTCAGTTGATAACATACCTGCCAGGCAAATAAGATTATCTGAGCTCAGATCACTAGGACCAATGTAAAAAGCTGGGCACGTCTGAGTATGTGCCTGTAACTCTAGACGTAGAGAAACAGATGCAGACACAGGAAGACTATGGAGCTCACTGGCTGACCAGCCAGCCTTGCCAAGTCAATGAACTTCAGACAGACTGAGAGGACTGCAGAAAAGGCTCAGCAATGCTTGACACTTTAGCAGAGGACCAGGGTTTGTTTCTCAGTATCCATATGGCTTAGAATCACCTGTAGCTCCCATTCCAGAGGACCTACACTCTCTTCTGATCACCAAGGATACCTGCAGGTGCCAAACTCACACAAGAGCACACATGCACACATGCACACATGCAGACATATACACATACAGTGTGAGAGAGAAAGAGAGAGGGGGGAGAGAGAGATAGGGAGAGAGGGGGGGAGAAAGTTTTAAAAAGATAGGGAGCACCTGGAAACATTTCAAATCAACCTCCCTACACACACACATACATACAAAATTTAAAAATACATAAAAGTGACATGTGTGATCACCCTTGGAGAGGGCCCCATGGCCATTGAAACAGTTTTAGAAAATAGGACTTGAGCTATAGTATCACAGTTAATCTTATGCCTACTAATAAATAGGTTCTGGCAGAACTCCTGAGAAGTGTAAGTGCTACACCCCTTTACTGGCCTCTGGACTCTTTAACCTCCATGCTTGGTCCAAAGGATGCTGGGATACCAGTCAAGCCTCCTTTCTATTCCTCATTGCTTTCTCTCCAAGTTTTCAGACTCCGTGAGAGCTCTTTAGAAAATCAATACGGAGGAGCTGAAGAATACCTCAGTGGTTACCAGTGCTTCCTGCTCTTCCACTGGATCCAGTTCTGTTTCCAGCACCCATGTGGTTGGTGGCTCACAAGTGCCCGTAGCTCCATCCTTCCTCCTACCCTCACCAGCCACCTTATTTCTTCCCTCCGTTCCAGTCACAGAAGGGACAGCAGCTAGAGACAAGAAGCATTCTCTTTGGAGATACAATGGAGATCAACCACTTTGAGAGCAATGAACCTCCAGGAAGGCCCCGAGACTCCCGAGCTTGTGAGTCTTCTGCTAATAAGCAGGCATTGAGGAAGACAGTCCTAAAATCCTCTTCACTGGACAGTGAGAGAGTGGGGGTAGGGGGAATTAGTGGATAAAAGCATTTATTATTCTAAGGATTCAGTCCCCCTACACACTCCACTCCCCCCACGCCACTCCCAATCCCGTGTGGTGGCTAGCATCTTTAATTCTGCTATCAGCAGCCCAAACTTCTGGAGATATAGCATACGCCATCAGCATGGGGGGGGGGGGGGG
>JADRCD010226494.1:0-14042 GCA_019843815.1 Montemys delectorum
CTAACACTGAATATAATCAGGGAGACTACTCCCTATGGAGAAACCTTCTGCTAAAGCAGGGTATGAACCAGTGCGTGAAGTCTGTCTCTTAACCTTCAGGAGGATGATTTTCAAAAATAACTATTTACTTTTTTCCCCTCAAAAGTTTCTAGTAAAGTCAATTTCCCAGTGTTCATGGATGGCCCTGGAAGCTATTCATCTCTCTTCCTGTCTTCTTGCTTCCTGAGATAACCTCACAATGAAATTATCTGGAGCTTCATTGCTTTCATGGGAATCCAATCTAAGATACCAAAAGTCAAGAAGTTTGTTTTGCTTTTAAGTAGTCATTACAGTACTTCATATAGTTGCTATCCTTCATGAAAGTGTAACCTTTTAATTTAGTTTTAATTAATTTGTGCTGAGACAGCATATTGCCATGTTACCCAGGCAGGTATCCAACTCCTGAGCTGGAACACTCTTCACTCTTGGTCCTCTGAAAAGTTATGACTACAGGTGCATGCTTCACCATTTTTATTCAGTTGTTTGATAATTCGTCATTTATGATTAGAAACAACAGTGTGTGTTGTTCTCTGAAAGCAGCTAAGTTGATGTGTAGGTTAATGACGTGTGGTAATGTGATCCATCCCAGAATTAGATAATAAACCTTCGTGGAGGAAATGAGGAATAAATACATTGACCTAGGAAGGAGGTTAGGAGCTTCAGTTCTGGTCCTTAAGGACAATACAGGCAATATCTCACGTCTCTCTGACCTCTGGGTCCTCATCTTTAACATTAAGGCATCAAGCTAGATGGGCTTCAAGCTATTCTAGTTTAGGAATTATATAGTTTGGCACTATTCAAGAAAACAAACAAACAAAAAACTTGGACAAGAACACTTTAACTGCACTCATAATTCATCAAAACAATCATTAAGTGAGCCAAAAATTAGTGTAATAAATAACGTTGGGGAACAGGCAGACAGTAGGCTAGTAACCCTACTTATACGTTTACTAAAAAGAAGGACAAAATGTCCCATGATGTGAAGAGAGTAGAAATGTAGTTTATAGGCAACTTAGAAATGGTAAGAGTGAGAGAAATAGTTCTGCCCAAGAATGCACCCCCATATTGGTTACCTAGTAAGCACCAAGTGGTCAGCATTGAAATCACATACACATAAGTAACACTGAACAGAATCAGCAGCTTGCAATTATATAATAGGATACAAACACATACACAAACGCACACATGAGAAGTAAAGAAAAGGGGATCATGAGTGTGTGTGTGGGGGGGGAGGGAAGATAGTGTATGTTAGGGGCTGGAGCAAGAAAAGGAGGGTGGAAATGATCTGATTACATTTTAATTAAAAATATCAGCCTATTAGTAATTAATTTAATTAATTAATTAATTTGTAGAATCTTACCAAATTTTTAAACAATTATCATGAAAATTGACCACTCATTCTTTGTCTCTGGTTGTCATGGATACCAGAAACTTGAAGGTGGCTCTACAGGTTCACATATTTTAACAGCTACTACTGAATTAAAACATAATCATAATATTATATAAATACAGTCATGGTGAGTGATCTTTAAAATTGCTCTTTTGTAACTAATGATGATGTTCACCTTCTGATATAAATTTGTGTTTATTACACAAATTACAAAGGCAGCTTATTCTCTTTGTCTTGATTCTCTCTGGGACATTTGTGTGGCCACCAGTGTGTATGCTGCCCTTGGATTCTCTCAGGCCAGACTGATGAGCACCAATTACCAAATGGCTTGAAAATCACTGGCTTCAAACCAGTCTTTGATGTAACAGGTAACTTCAGCATCTTTCATATATTTCTACCTTTAGAACCAATGTTGTCCTACCATACCTGAAAAAAATCCCCTCCTGACACTGAGGTCAGGCAGTGGTTCAAGTACTTTTAGTATTTATGATCAGTAGGGGATTTAAAGAAGGCTTCTGGACAAAAGACCCCTTATTTCTACAGTTGCTTGCTCTCTCCATGGTTTTCCTCTGAAATAACCCTGAGGATAGACAGTATACCTCAGTGGTAGAGTGCTTGCCTAGCGTGTCCAAGGGATGGTTCAATTCCCAGTACCACGAAAGAAAGAAAGAAAAGTTTAAAAAGCAAAGTTTAAAAAGCAATAAAGTTGCATGTGAAATTCACTTTGGTTCTTGTCATGATGTACATGATGTATCATTTATTTATTTATTTATTTATTTATTTATTTATCTATTTATTTATTGGTTTTTCGAGACAGGGTCTCTCTGTATAGCCCTGGCTGTCCTGGAACTCACTCTGTAGACCAGGCTGGCCTTGAATTCAGAAATCTGCCTGCCTCTGGTTATGATGTATCTTTAGCTATATTTTATACACACACACACACACACACACACACACACACACACACACAGAGAGAGAGAGAGAGAGAGAGAGAGAGAGAAAAAGAGGAGAGAGAGAGAAAAAAAGAGAGAGAGAGAGAGAGAGAGAGAGAGAGAGAGAGAGAGAGAGAGAGAGAGAGAGACTCATAGGGCCATGCATGATCTGGATGCCACTGATAGCAGACATCTGGATTTTGTGCATAAATAAATAATAGTGAGAGTCAAGAACTTATGTTTGAGATGCTGGGCCAGGGGAACCCTTGAGGACTTTCTTTCTTTCTTTCTTTCTTTCTTTCTTTCTTTCTTTCTTTCTTTCTTTCTCTCTTTTTAAATTTCTTTATTTTATGTATGTGAGTACACACTGTAGCTGTACAGATAGTTGTGAGCCTTCATCTGGTTGTTGGGAATTGACTTTTAGGATCTCTGATTACTCCAGTCAACCCCACTTGCTCCAGTTGGCCCCGCTCGCTCCAGCCCGAAGATTTATTATTATACGTAAGTACACTGTAGCTGTCTTCAGATGCACCAGAAGGTGTCAGATCTCATTACGGGTGGATGTGAGCCACCATGTGGTTGCTGGGATTTGAACTCAGGACTTTTGGAAGAGCAGTTGGTGCTCTTACCCGCTCAGCCATCTCACCAGTCCCCAGGACTTTCATAAAAATCGTGCACTTGACATGAATGCCAGAGAACACATGTGTGTCCCATTGTATGAATATTAGAAGAAGCACACATGGTTACATGCTCACCTGAAAAAAAGTTATAATTGCAAAAACTGTAAAGAACTTAATTCCCACAAGTGAATCAATAAACCGTAGTTTCCCCAAACATTATCACAGTTATTTTAAAGATAAATAGAAAAACTATAGTTTCCAGTGTGTTTCTGTACGAAATTTTGTAGCCCTGGGACACATTCCATGGTGTACATTATTGTTGTATTTATTTCCAAGTAGACAGAGCAGATACTGAGAATTATTTTTGTGGGTAGAATTATTTTTATTACCCCTTGAAGCTAAAGGTAGATTTTGAAGATGATTGAATCTAAATGCTGTGTCTTGTGTTTCTTAACAGTAGCACAAGTTAGGAGATCCTGTTGTGCACCTAGAGAGTCCTTACACAAATCTAGATGTATAGTTGAGTCTATGTTTTGGTTCAAAGTACAGTCCCTCGCTCTTAGGTTGTAAACTATACAGCATGTGACTTTACTGACTACTGTGGACCAGTGTAAGTATTTGTCTTCTTAAATGCAGGACAGGTACCATAAAAAGTTGCTGTAAAGATTAGGAAATGATAAACTTGTATGAGGCAGGTACCACAAATGGAGCTCGCAGGGCTGGCAGTTGCTCTGTCCCTGAGTGGGTGACTGGTGAATGAGTGTGGAGGCCTGGGACACTACTTTAGACCTGTGTAGAGTTTGTAAGCTCTGTAAACTAATTTTTCAAGCTGTTTTCAGAAATATATTAACTTTAGCCACTACGACATTTTTACTTTATCAACTTTTACGTTTTTAAAATCTTTTGACTTTGGTAAAGAAACATTGCTTAAAAACAAAAAAAGAAAAAAGAAAAAACAAAAAACAAAGGCACTACAAGACTAAGCAGAAATAGCTTCCTTCTTTATAACATTTATTTTCTCTTCGAGATCAGTATTATTCTATTTCTAAACTTAGTTGTGGAAAGGTAAGACAGAAGCATGCATGTTTGTCTACTTTCTGAGTTCCCCTTTTGGGGGCTATAGCCATCTTGAGCCCTAATCCCCACCACTCCCTTAGAGTAAACTTGGTTGGTATTCCCCAAATACTTACTCAGCTTACTATAAATAGACAAGATCTATAACAGTAGTTCGTGGAGCTTTATAACTGGACCCTGGCACCAGGCATATGTCTGACTCTTTAATACTAGTCTGGAATGAATCAGGTGCATTACATATTAAAGGAGGTCACTTTTTTTTGAGTGCTTTCAAAGTCCTCATATTATGACTTAAATTATGGAGACCTACTTGGGCTTGCTCTATCCCGAGAATCATGATTCTATCAGCAAGTACCCAGTATGTTGCTCTCAGTATGACCCTGGATCTGTTTGTCTTTTGTCTTTGGTGTCACAGCACCTAGGAACTGGGCCCACACAATTGGGCCAGGCTTATATGGAACATCTATATTATTAGTTATTTTCCTTGTTAGTGTGACCATATTTTTGGCAGAGACCACTTAAGGGACGAGAGCTTATTTGGGAACACAGTTTTAGGGCACATAGTGCATCACTACACTACGTGGAAGTCATGACAACTGAATGGCTGTGCAGTGGCTGGGACTTGAGGCATGGCTTGTTCATATCTCAGCAGACGAGAAACAGAAAGCTCAGGGTGAAACCAGAAATCAATACTGTTTTCAAGGCCCATTCCCAGAAACCCAATTCAACTGGTTGAATCACAGTCTCAAAAGTCTGCAGCTTCCCAAGAAAGAACCACAAGTTGGAGTCCGAGTGTCCGAACACGTGACTTTAGGGGGTAACTTAGTCTATGATCTATTGCTATGAAGAGACACCACAACCATGGCAACTCTTATAAAGGAAAGCATCATTTAACTAGGGCTTGCTTACAGTTTCCGAGGTCTGGTTCATTATCAGCCTGGCAGAAAGCATGGTGCCACACAGGCACATATGGCGCTGGAGCTGAGAGTCCTACGTGAGATTAGCAGGCAACACGAAGAGAGAAAGCCACTGGGTATGGCTTGGATTTTGGAAACCTCAAAGCTTACACCCCAGTCATACACATTCTCTAACAAGGCCACATCTTCTAATCCTTTCAATTTCCTAAACATTTAAATATATGAATCTATGGGAGGTCATTCTTACCCAAACCACCACATGGAGGGGGGTACATTTTATATCTACATCAGAGCACCTATGCTGGATCAGGATCATGCTACTGCATTCTGCCGTCATACCCTGGCCCATTGGGAAGTTCTCTCTCTCTAAGTATGAGGCACACCTTAACATAATAATGAAAATTAGAGTATGGTGAATACATGAATCAGTTACATTGTCCTAATTATCTAGTCTCCCACACTTTACACAGCTGAATGTGGTACTGTACACACTCACAGAACATCAGGCTTTTCTATATCAGCATCGTTACAAACACATGAGTGTGGGTAGGATGTTGTGATAGCCATAGCATTACTAGACAATAATGTTTCTGCTGATTCCATATAACCTTATAGGTACATCATCATATAAGCGTTGACTGTGACGCATGACTCTATTGTTACATAAAGAGGAGACATGTGGAATGAGTTAATCCTGAGACCAGAAGAGAAAAAATGGAGGAGGAGAAAGAGGAGCTCACTTGCTGAAATCTTAATGTGTGCTGTGAAACATCCCATTATCCCCACTTAGAAGTCAGTTTCTTACTTTCTTTCAAAGTCACATAGTCAGGAAGAGTGTCAAGATTAGTCTCCATATGACTGGACAGCCCCTTCAACCCCCAGTTGAAACTTTTCTTTGAAAGACTAGAAATTCAAAGTTCACAGTTTCTTGGTGATCCAGAAGGAAGATGAGGAATATTTAAATTTGATATCGTGAAGGGAAGCTTCCAGCTTCCCTTTAAGTTAAAGCTCAGACAGGCCTTCTAGACTGCTCTAGACAGAGACTTCACCCTGTTCTTCCATGGCTCTTGATTTCTCTCTGAGGCAGTGTTTTTCCCAGTCTCTACGGTGCTCTATGTTTTCATTCTGAGGTCTCCTTCCCCAGGAATGAGCTCCCCTTAGCAGGAATCAAATGTCAGGCCTCCTTGAGTTCATAGTGCATTCTCTTAAACCCTCTTGTGCCTGATATAGGCATGCTCCGTGCAGTTTTTGAAAGGAACTTCCTCCTTCTTAAAAAGTGCCATGGAAATTCACCAGAGAGGGAAAACATTGGGTGGACACATGGTTTGATTAGCATGCCAAGTTAATATTCACATATCCTAGAAACCGAAGGAAGTCATGCATAGATGATCAGTTTGCTAGCAATTCTATTAATGCTTTAAGTAATACATATGTGGCACATACTGTTTTAAAAGTGCTTACACAGAATGTAGACATAAGATTTCAGCTGTCTTTATATATATATATGTCTATATATATATATATGTCTATATATATATGTATGTATATATACCAGTAAGCTCCTTCCCCAGAAAGAGATACTTTTCATTTTCTTGGGAGGGTGTGTAAAGCGAGACCTGAGAGTCTACTATTTGTAGGAATTAGGACTTGTGACAAGTGTGTCTAAGTTATTTGAAAAGAATAAATTCTAAAGACTTACCCCAACCCAGAAAAAAATCCCCATGATAGATTTTTTTTGTCACAGGGTAATATTAATAGTTATTTTTAAAAAGAAGGAAAACAATGGTTAATCAACATTAAATAAAAAAACATGTTCGATATCTTTAGTGATCAGAAAAATGCAAACCAAAACTACTTTGAGATTCTATCTCACTCCAGCCATCATGACTGACACCAAGAAAAAATACACAGTGTTGTTCCAACTTCTTCCAACTAAAGCTAAAAAGAATATGAGAGAACAACCTCTTGTTCATTGGTGAGAATGCAAACTTGTGTAGCTGTGAGAAAATTAATTTGAACATTTCTGAGAAAACTAAAAGCAGACCAACTACTACGTGGCCCAGCTAAACACTCGGGGTTTTATAGAAGGGACTCTAAGTGCTGCCTCAGAGAGATGTGTGTGTGTGTGTGTGTGTGTGTGTGTGTGTGTGTGTGTGTGATATAAATTTTATATAGCCATAAATAAAAATAAAATCATGATATTTGCAGGATGTATGCAACTGGAAATCATCTCGTTAAGTGAAATAGGTTAGATTTAGAATGAGAAATATTATGCTTTATTTATGTCAATACCAAATTTAAAGTGACAGTTGCACCTATTCAGACATGAGACTGGGAGAGAAGCAAGCAGGAGGTGTGGCTGGAGTGGACAGATCAGGGAGAATGACACAGACCACAAGGCTCCGTGAGTAGTGATAAAGAAGAAAGAAGCTCTGTCAGTTGGGGTAGGCATCGGACACAGACAGACAGGGCACTCCTGTGTTGTTATCCTCTCTATTGAGGTGTAATTGACGTACCATAAAAACAACCAGCTAAGCTGCATGATTCAGTGTGTTTTAGTACATTTCCCCAGGCTGTACAATCATTTCCAGTATCTGTTTTGGGGGAAGGAAGAACAAAAGATCACATATACATCAACAGTCCCCCCCACATTCTGCTTCCCTTCCCCCAGCTTTGGCCTGGACAATGACTCTATGGCTTCTCAAGTCTTATTGACTTGCTAGGTCTGAACAGTTCACACAAAAGGAGCTGAATATGGGCAGTCATTTGAACGTGGCCTTTCCCACTTAGGATAATGTTTTCCAAGGATTATACATTTTGTTGCTTCCATTGCCCCATCAATTTTGTTTCCTAGGTAATATGTCATTGTAAGCATCTACCCATCAGCCCAAGATACGGGCCATTTCTACTTGCTAGCTGTTGTGAGGACAGCCATCCACGCAGTTTTTGTGTGGATAAGTTATTTTTACTCTCTTGAGTGTTTACCTAGGAATGGGATAACTGGGTAAACTCTATGATTGACACTTGAGGAACTGGTAAACTGTTGCCAAAAAAATCTCTGTTCCCTTTCTCATGCCCAGTACCAGTGTATGAGGCTCCCATTTCTCTACAGCACTGGCAGCTCTTCCTATTTGTCATATTGACTGTAGCCATCCTGGTGAGTGTGATGCCACATGTCACAGTGGTTTTGATTTGCATTTCCTGACTGACTCAGAACACTGAGTATCTTGAGCCTTCCCACATGCTCACTGAGCATCTATAGGGCTCTTTTGGAGAAATGGCTGCTCGTGCACTTTGCTGAAACCTAATTAAAAATTTAATGTTATTTAGACAGGTGTGAGTTTTCACGATATAAATTCCCAGGATCAAACTCAAGTAAGCAGGCTTGGCAGCAAGCAGCTCAACTCTCTGAATTATTTCATTAGTCCACTCTTTTGTTGTTAATTTTTAAGTTGGATTATTTATTATTCAGTTGCTAAAGTTCAACCTATATTCTGGATACAAATGAAGTTCCTTACTACATATTTAATTTGCAAATATTTTCTTCCCTATGATGGGTGGTCTCTTTACATATACTTTTCTTTTAGTATTATCCATTAAAATGGGGGTTTTTAGTTTTCTGTAAAAAAAATAGAAAGCCCTTTAGGGACAAAATAATGGGTTTTATTGTAACATTTCATGCACGAATGCCATTACACTTGGCTTCACTCCCTGTGACCCCTAGTCCTCCCCCCATCTGGCTTTAATATAATTAACTTTATTTCTATCTTTACCCCATTGTTTGAGCTGTGATGCGGGTATAAAAAGCCACTGCCCAATCTATGGTCAGGAATTCTGCATTTACCTCTAGGAGTTTTATAAGTCCATGTCTGCTGTTTTGCATATGTTGTGAGTCCAACATCAGTTTTCCATGTGAACATCTATCGTCGTTTACTGGGAAGACTTTTGCCAGTTGTCATCGTCACAGTTGGCACAGAAAGCAAAAATCAGTTCTTCAAAGGTAGGAGCTCGGCCCAGTGTTTCAGTTCTTTGCCATAGTCACAATTGTCCATGTATGCATTAGCCCACTTCTTCTTCTTCTTCTTTCTTTAACATCTGCATAAACATTTATTTAACTTCATGATTCACATTACAGTAAGCATTTAATTGTTTATTTATTGACAAATGCAAACTAAATTTAAACACATGAACTTCCTAAAAGAATAAGGCAAGTGTTTTTCCGTCAGTGGATTCATAAGCAATTATTGACCCCATAAACAAAAAAATACCGTTAATGCAACAATATGTGATATAGCTTAACCACCTTTTTTATTTTTCTTTTTTAGATGTTTTCTTTACACTGCAAATTTTTACTGCAAATTTACACTGCAAATTTTATCCCCTTAGAAAACCCCCCTATCCTATCCCCCTTCTCCCTGCTCACTAACCCATCTACTCCCTCTTCCCTGTCCTGGCATTCCCCTACACTGGGGCATCAAGGCTTCACAAGACCAAGGGCCTCTCCTCTCATTGATGTCCCACAAGGCTATCCTCAGCTACACATGGGGCTGTAGCCATGGGTCTCTCCATGTTTACTTGTTGGTTGGTAGTTTAAACCCTGGGAGCTCTGGGGATACTGGTTGGTTCATATTGTTGTTCCTCCTATGGGCTGCAAACCCCTTCAGCTCCTTGGGTCCTTTCTCTAGCTCCTCAGTTAGTCAATGGAGACTGGGGACTTTGTGCTCAGTCCAACGGATGGCTGTGAGCATCCACTTCTTTATCAGTCAGGCACTGGCAGAGCCTCTCAGGAGTCAACTATATCAGGCTCCTGTCAGTAAGCACTTGTTGGCATCCACAATAGTGTCTGGGTTGTGTAACTGTATATGGGATGGATCCTTACATAGGACAGTCACTGGATGGCCTTTTCTTCAGTTTTTGCCCCAAACTTTGTCTCTGTATTTCCTATCATGGGTAATTTGATCCCCCTTCTAAGAAGGACCAAAGTATCCACACTGTGGTCTTCCTTCTTCTTGAGCTTCATGTGGTCTGTGAATTGTATCTTGGGTATTCCGAACCTCTGGGCTACTTCTTAGTCATTGTGTGTGGCTTTGTGGTAAGAGTTGGGATGAGACACTGTGACTGGTTCCATTTGCTTTTGGCCTTTTCAAGATCATGTGGGCTAGTCAGGATCCCTTTACATTCCATATTATTTCAAATACTTTTTTTTTCTTTACATCTATGAAGAAGCTAGCTTGACTTTAAGTAAGAATCGGGTTGAATATGCAGATAATTTAGTGAATATGGCCATTTTAACCATATTAAGTATTTTGTGGAAATGGAGTTTATTTCCGTCTATGTGGCTGTTCTTGTTTCATGATTTTTTGTTTGTTTGTTTATTTTTGTTTTGTTTTGTTTTGTTTTTCGAGATAGGGTTTCTCTGTGTAGCCCTGGCTGTCCTGGAACTCACTCTGTAGACCAGGCTAGTCTCGAACTCAGAAATCCACCTGCCTCTGCCTCCCAAGTGCTGGGATTAAAGGTGTGTGTCACTACCACCCGGTGTTTCAAGTTTTTTTTTTTTTTTTTTTTTTTTTTTTAAGTTTTCAATACTTATTTTTTTTTACTTCTGTCAAATAAAAAATTATTAATTATGCACATGCCTCTCTGTGTGTGAGCATATGCTAGCTATGAGCACGTGGAGATCAGAGGATGGATTGTAGGAACGGTGCTCTCCTTCCACTCTGTGGGTTCTGGGGATCAAACACAGGAGGTCTGCTTCAGAGGAAAGTGCCTGTCTCTGCTAAGCCATCTTGCCGGCCCATTCTTTTCCCAAGTTTAGAACATTTTATTCTTTTTTCATTTCTGAGTGCTGATATGACAGGCATGTCACCACAAGCAGCTCATATTTTATTCTTTTTGATGGCGTTGAGAAGCCATTTTCTTAGTTGTATTTTCGGAATACGCACTGATAGTTTATAGATACACAATTGCTTTTGTATAGTGAGCTTGACTTTTGGACCTCAATGAACTTGCTTATCAGTTTTCATCATACTAGAGAATTTTAAAAATAATTTTGTATGCACGAGCTTATATTATGTGCACATTAATAAAAATTCCTGTCTCCTTTATCATCTGAGTGTCCTGTTCTTTCCCTGCTTCATACTGAATTACACTTGTTTGCAATTCCAGTACAGGGATAAATAGAACTGGTGACAGCAGACATCCTTGTCTCGTTCATGCCTGCAGGATCAGGCATTAGGCCTTTCAGCCATAAGCGTGACATTAACTGTGGGGTTTTCACAGATCAACCTTATCAGATTGAGGAATTTCTCTATGGCTCCAAGATTGTTGAGTATTTTCATCATGAGTAAGCATTAGAGTCTATCAAATATTTTCTTAAATGGATTTTTTTTTTTGTTATGTGTGAGCGTGTTACAGTACACACCCTTCAGTTCCATACCCTCTGGGGTGGCCAATGTTCTAGTTGGCTGGTATAGTAAATTCCATTTAAGTGTAAGATATAAGTCTATTGTATAAGCGGCTAGATTCAATTTGGATAGATTAACTTGTAGACATTCATGTACTTTTGTAAAATGTTCAAAAAAGATTTATCTTAGTCTTAATTATATATGTGCCTGTGAGACCAGAAGAGGGCGTCAGATTTCTCTATAGATGGAGTTAGAGGAGAGCTGCGAAACTTGGGTGCTGGAAACTGAGCTAGGGCCCTGGGCAAAGCAAGACAAGCTTTGAGTCATCTCTCTAGCCCCTTCTGTGTCTGTTTTCCTGAGTGGTACTGACCTGTAGTTTTCTTTGCTCATGAAGTCTCTCTCATTTAATTATTGTCAGTCAACATTGTACTCACAGAATGAGTTGGAGATTTTTCTCTCCTGACTTTTTTGTGAAAGCTGTGGAGGACTGGCCAGCAAGTCTTCTTTGACAGAACTTACCAGTGAAACCATTTTATCCTGGGATTTTTGTGGTGAAGGAAAACTATAGTTAGTAATAGGATACTTATTCAAGGGTTCTGTTCTAGTTCTAAATCAGTTTCGCTCACTTTATACATTTGTTTGCCTATTGTTTCCCCCTTAGAATTCTAATTACTTTCAAGTGATAGGAAAGAGCTCTCATTCCTGAGGGGACTTTACTTCCTGTCTTCCTGGAGATCTTAGTTAAAGCTCACTGATGTTGTCAACCATGACCAAGAATAAGGTTTGGGTCCCATCAGTTTCCTCCACTGCTTTGCTGTCTTGTGCCACAGTTACGTGCCCTCTAGCCATTATCATTTCATCCCTTTGATTGCCTCGGGTTCTGCTTGCTCTAAAGTGTTTTGAAGCAGAAAGTAAGTTTAAGGCTTAGCACCCTTGGTTTTCATGCAGGTGTTGCAGCTGACAGCCTCCTTTGTGCATTGACCTTACAGCTGTTGTGCTTTATAAAAAAGAAAGAAAGAGCCAGGAATATGTTTGGTAGAGGCTCCTTCTATGGTGTGGGGGCAGGGGGTGCCTCTGTGAGCCCATGCTGAGACAGCCCTTCCTCCTTAGGTACCAGTTACAGGACAGTATTAGTATAGAATAGAGCTTACTTAGGGCATGAAAAGGGTCGTTGGGAAGGAGGTAGAGACAAAGACAGACAGACAGATAGATAGAGAGTAGAGGTCAGCCATAAACAAGTGGGGGGGGGGGGATGAGGAGGGAAAGGAGAGAAAGGGAAGAGAGTAGGAGGGTAAGAGAGTAAGAGAATGAGGAGTGGGCAAGCAGTCCCTTTTATAGTGAATCAGGCATACCTGGCTGTTGACAGGTAGCTGTGGGGCAGAGCCTAAAAGGAATGCTAACAACAGCCTCCCCTAAATTTTGAAATACTCATCTCAAAGTATTTCTCTACTCTTAGTGATTTTTTTTTTGACATGTTGGTTATTTAGGAGTACATCAATCAATGTTGATTTCATTGTGTTTTTTAAAAAAAAACCCACAGTATATGTTATTGAAATAGTTTTGGAATTTATTTGAACGTTTTAGTGATCTATCACATAATTCATCTTAGGGAATTTCTCATCCACAATGGAGAGGAACGTCTATCTTATTTCTGGGTAGAATGCTCTAGAGATGTCTGTTGTCTAGTTGGCTTGGGGTGCAGCTTAGGTGCTCTAGTTTCCTGGGTGGATCCTCAGCCCATTTTTTTTCTGATAATTATTGACAAATGTGAATGGTAGTCTTCAATCTGTACTATTGAAGATTTCTCCTCCTCTCTTTAGCTCTGTCAGTTTTTATATCATGTATTTAGTGACACAATTGCTTGGTGTGTGTGTTAATAACCTCCACATATATATTTCTATAATCTTGAATGAATAGATCCTTTAATAATCTGAGACTCCCTCCTTATCTGAAACATTGTCTATTTGTTTTATTTACCACCTATCATGTCTAGTCCAGGCCTAGCAAACCCTCATTGTCTTTTATTTACTTTTTTCTTTGTTCTTTTAATTTTCTCTGGTTTTCTATATGGTATCTATGTCTTTTCATACATTAGAGATTCCGATATGTCATTATCACCATCTCCACCATTTTTGGACCGTTTTTCAGTTTGGCCATTTCTGAGAGTGTTTACTCTTCCCTCCCTTGGGCTCTGTATTAAATGCATCAACACAAAGAACAAAAGGCAGGCTGAGGATATTTTCTTGGTTGCCGTATTGATGAAAGGCATACGAACATAAACAAATTGTAGAGAGGTTGATATACCATCAAGGTAAAGCAGCTGCTTGAGGCTGGTATTTTCCATAATAGTTTGGGACACCTCTGTCGTGTTGTTTTTCTACCTGTTCTGGATGTTGCTCTAGAAATTCAGAATCTTTTATGATGGCTAAACACCAACCAGGTAATCACAATCATGTGTTGCGGCATGCCTGGCATCCCATCCGATCTTTCCCCTCTAGGGCTGGATATGGGAAGGAAACTGTTGT
This sequence comes from Montemys delectorum, assembly GCA_019843815.1. Classification (NCBI taxonomy): domain Eukaryota; kingdom Metazoa; phylum Chordata; class Mammalia; order Rodentia; family Muridae; genus Montemys; species Montemys delectorum. The sequence goes on from JADRCD010226494.1 coordinate 13,902, forward strand.
CACGATAGGAGTATGAAATATCCCATTCAGAGGCTTTTCCCCTCTTTCTGACAGAGAGAGAAGGAGAGAAGGAGAGAAAGAAAGGAAGAGAGGGGAGAGAGAGAGAGAGAGAGAGAGAGAGAGAGAGAGAGAGAGAGAGAG
>JADRCD010226494.1:14052-30185 GCA_019843815.1 Montemys delectorum
GAGAGAGAGAGAGAGAGAGAGAGAGAGAGAGAGAGAGAGAGAGAGAGAGAGAGAGAGAGAGAGAGATTAAGTTAAATCTGGACAGGTGCCATTTCTGAGCCACTAGTCTGAGCTGCATTTCTTCCTCCTACATCCAGAGGAATTGACAGGACTCCCTCCTCCCCTGCCCTCCCCAGCCCCCACCTGACCTTCACACCTTCTCAACAGTAGGGAAAGGCAGGAAGTTTTCCCTGTGGGTTTTCTTTGTGATGACAGGCTGAAGCAGATTAATCAATGGGGGAAAACCCCGGGTGAGAACACGCCTTCTTGTGTACATTCCCGGTATTTTGCTATAAGAAGGGCTGCTGCTGGAGCAGAGGAGCACTCGCAGGGCCCTGGGTACCCAGCACTGAACAGATCAACTCTTGGAGCTGAGAATGGCCTGCAGTGTCAAGCATCTGCTCCTCTTTGCTTTGGCATGGGTACTGCTGGCTCACCTCTGCAGCCAGGCAGAAGGTAAGGGTGGCTCCTTCTGCTGGTTACAGGAGACTTCTGTTCTCTGGACCATATCTAGGGATCCCCTGAGGATAGCAGCCTGCTAAGGAATATGTAAGGAGACTGGTTGGCTCATAGATAAGAGGAGGAAAGAATCGATGCTAGCAATCAGGTATCTTCTCTGCCATCAATCCTAGCGGGTGTGGAGAGTGATGGCTGGGCTTTCAGAAACACTTAAACTTCAGAACAAGGCCCAAGTACTATTTCTGGGAGTGATGTGCCAGAGTGTGACATTTTCAAGATATATTGGGTCATTCAGAAATGTGTAGAACATTTCATCTTTAGCTTTTTGTTTAACCTTCCAACCAAGTAATGTTTGTAAAGTTCATATTTTTTTTTCTTTAAGATTCTGACTGTGACAGCTGACCTTAGTGTCCCCATGAGGCCTGAAGGACATTGTTCTCCAACTTTGAGATAACATTTATCCAGTACCTTACAGCAGGTTACACTTTAACTTTGAGGAGTGCCCAAGGATTACTTTATTATATTGTTATCTGTAACAGGTGCACGGCTGGAAACACGTGGTGAGCTTTATGAACGGGATTTAAGTTCCATCAGCCAATACAACACTTCCAGAGTGCTTTGGCCATGTCTCCTAATGGCTACATTTTCCTTTCTAATTTTTTTCATAGTTCCTAGAAAATCATATTTTCTTTGGGATTTCACTTCTTCCAGTAGCAAGAGGACAGATTGAAATTTGACTTGCCCTATATTCTGAAGATGAAAGACTTCCCTATAAAGATCTTTTATTTTTAAATGACAGTTGCAGGGACGATTATCCATATTCTTGAGTGACTATAGTGAACTGCAATGAAGTATCTGAATTTCTTACTAAAGATGGAGAGAAGCCATGGGCTTGTAAACTGCATTAGTTGAGCCAAAACATCCCAGCACACCATTTAAAAAAGTAAACTGGAAACTATGTTAAAGTGGACCTCAAAGACAACAACTAGGTTTCAAAGACATGGAAATTCATTCCTGAAGACTTACCACTTTTATATTTCTTTTAGCAGCAAGCAACTACGACTGTTGCCTCTCGTACATACAGACGGCTCTTCCCTTGAGAGCTCTTGTGGGTTTCACAAGTCAGATGGATGACGAAGTCTGTGACATTAATGCTATCATGTAAGTTACTCACCAACTTTAATTCAGGCATAAATGGAAATATTCACCGAATGCTTGGTGAAAAGCAAACACACTTAAAGGCTGACTGAATGCAAATACAAATTTTAATTTTTTATTTTCAGCTTTCACACAAAGAAGAAAATATCCGTGTGCGCTGATCCAAAGCAGAAGTGGGTGAAAAAGGCTGTGCACTACCTCAGGTGTGGATCACTGAAGGACAAGCAGTGTCTCTCCAAATGATGGGGATAAGCAAGCAGAGGGTGGTCATGGGCCCATTGGAGTTTTTCAGTTTAGTGACACCGAACTTTAGAAGGGGTATTTGAGTTAGATCATGCAAACACAGGATGTATTTTGCAGTTATATGTCAACACTATCATCATTTTTTGATATTATTTTAACTTAATGACTTGTCTCACAAGACGTATTAGAATCCCCTGGGCAGTTGATAGTCACTAGCTACTTGATTCTCATGGCAAAGATGTTTCCTCATTAAATCATTTATAGACTTCCTGACACTCGGTTGGTTGCTAAACCCTGAAAAATAAATTTAATTAAGAAGAGACCAGGGCCGGGCGGTGGTGGCACATGCCTTTAGTCCCAGCACTTGGGAGGCAGAGGCAGGTGGATTTCTGAGTTCGAGGCCAGCCTGGTCTACAGAATAAGTCCAGGACCCTGTCTCGAAAAAAACAAAAAACAAAAACAAAACAAAAACAAAAACAAAAAAAGAGAAGAGACCAGTGATTCTGGTTTACATCAGTAATGTAGCATTTTATCAATAGGGTATCTAATACTACCGCACCATAGTACTAAACTCAGAGACCCTAGATAAATGTTCACATCCCGTTCCTCTCATTAACTAGTTTAGCTATGTTGGGCAAGAACATCCTTTCTCAGACTCACATTCCTCATAAGAAGATGTGATGTACCAAAGCCAGCCATCCATTCACAACTTACACTTTTCCTCTTTTATTATAGCCTAAAAGTCAAGAAGATGTAAAAACTGATGTTTTTCTGGGATGGAATTGGACACAGCCCAAGGAGGAAATGATCACAGCTGGGGTTGGAGGCTTCACCTGCACAGCACTGCGCAGACCTGATTTGTGTCCCAGTGGACTTGTCCAATGGATGAAGTTGATTCATATTGCATCATAGTGTGTCATATTTAAGCTCACATTAGAGTTAAGTTGTATTTTATGTTATTTATAGTTCTGAATTTTCTATGTTTAGCTATTTAATGTTAATTTCCCACAATCTATGGGGGTGCTTAGTAGAAGGATTAATATTATGTTTAAGGGAATACGTTCATATGGACCTTCTTGTCAACAATAAGCTATTGTAAAAATATTTAATGTCCTTCTGTGTATTTAATTGCTTCTTAAATTGATATGATTTCCTTATAAACAAAAAGAATTATAAGAATATATTGAAAATAAAAGAACTGAAAGGTACTTGTTGATAAAGTCGTATATTACTGATTGGTATGTGTACTGAAGACATTAAATCATACAACACACATAAGTATTTCCTGAAAAAATATATCTTCACTTAATTCTGCCTGGCTTTTCCCTTTACTTCTGCTCCTCTTGGCTGGGCTTTATCCATACTAACAGAAAGGTTGCACTTCTGGAATTGGAAGTCCTACCCCCACCCTGCCCAATTAGAATGGTCTTATGTTTGAGACCCACATTCAGTGTTTATTGATATAAACATTTTTGCATAAGTAAGTGGAACCATACACTTGGTGACTGTAGAAAAACAACAACCACTTAGAAAATACGTTGGAGGAGTCACTTGGCTCATTTTTCTATCAGCAACTCTTCATCTCAGCTAGGGACATTTCCGTACTTTGAAGTCCTGAGCCTCATTTAAAGCAGTTTTCCAAAGGAAAACATAGGGTGGTCTTAGAACCCAATTGCCTTAGCAGTCCGAGGGGACACTTAAGATGGTTAAAGCTAGAGAGAATCTAGCAATAAGACTCTGAAAGAAGGACATCATTCTGGAGGCTCACTGGTGAGCCTCCGCAGCCCTCCAGATGGCCTGCATCGTCTGTTTCTAAAGAGCACTAAGGACCCCCCCCCCCCCCCCCCCCCCACTGGCAACCATGCTGATACAAGAAAGCAAAATTCTCTATGTGACTCTCTGTATCTCTCTGTCTCTGTCTGTCTGTCTGTCTCCTCTCTCTCTCTCTCTCTGTCTCTGTCTCTCTGTCTCTCTGTCTCTCTGTCTCTCTCTCACACACACACACACACACACACACACACACACAGTCCTGTAGTGCAGCTCAGAGGTGGGTCATTTGATGAAATGCCAAAATCTAAGTGGCCCAATATGCCTAGAAGGTATCTCCATGCCCAGGAATAGTAACCTTGAGTCATCAGGGAAAGTATGTCTAACATCCTGTTTGTTGGTTCAGCCAGCCCAGGGTTATTCTCATTATGTGCCAAGCACTGTGTCTAGTGCTAGAGAGATGAGATGATGTAAGAGTTGGTAACTTGCTCATAGTTAATTAGGGTTAAGCCATGTGGTGAGAAATGACGAGTAGCCTGGCTATTGCAATGCCTGCTGGCAAACACTTTAATACAGACAGTGGTAGGGTATACCTGTACATCATTAGGGAGGGCTTCTAGAAGAACAGAATAGTTAGGTTAGCTATATTAAATAGCCAGTGCTGCCATGTTCTTAGACTGTAACCAAAATAGTTTCACGTGGTTCGACTCAGCATTTAAGGTGTGGTATGAAAGACCAGTACGACATAGTCAGTTGGAAAGGGGTCAGCTCAGAGTGTTTGGAAACATCTGGAGCATGTTTTAGTTGTCACAATATCTGAAGGAGGGTACCACAGGCATCTAGTGGGCAGGATCCAAGGATGCTAAACCTACTGGAATGCATAGAATACTTCTGCACAATGGAGAATTGTGCCACCTGAAATGTCAGCCATAGTTATGCACCCATGGAACAATATTGGAAGGAGCAGAATGCTGCAAGAAGGGGAGTGGGTGTGAAGTAGCAGATTAAGTAAGACTGCTATCTTTATACTAAGTACAGTGGTTCGAGCTTGGTCATGGGCTTGCCAGGGAACCCCTAACAAGGCCTAAGTAGGTGGGGACTGTGGTAATAGAGGAAAGAGAGAGGAGACAAATGCCAACTACAGATATGCCAAAGAGTGAGAGCTAATGAAACCTCAGTTAAAGTAAGGGCAGAGGTAAGTGCAGAGAAGAGATAGGCTGATGAATATTGAAGTAGCCTAGATGCCTTCTTGGCTCTTCCTACAGGTCACCCTTTCTTGGGATTGCACAGATAAAGAATCATTATCAGGGGATGGAAAATTTGGCTGACATATTGGAGGGGTCTCTAGGTAAGCCTTGTAGAGCCAGAAAAGGAACAAGTTTTATTAACATCCTGAACATGTTTGAATCTTTGGGAATAAAGCATTCTAACAACTGCTAGGTAAGTTTCTGGACACTAACATCTCCAGGACAGGTGCCAGCTTAATAGCCGACAATGAAGACTTGCAGGCGCAGATGCATGGGCCTACACTCATGGGTATATTAATTGAGCAAGCTATTTAGAAATCGTGCTGGAATCATAAAGCTGGTTTGTTGAACTTGGCCTCTGAGCACAGAAGGTATCCCTTGTATCTCAAGTATTTAACACATTAGTTTATTACAGTCACCACGGCCTTAAATCATGGATACTCTTTTTAGTTTGCAGGTCTTTTTGCTTTTCATTTTGGAAAATGTACATCTTTCTACATAGTTTTTATTTGAGGTATAATTTTCACGCACCAAAATACGTGCATCTTATGTATATAGTTTGATGTATTTTCTTTGACATTGGTCCATGCCTGTTAGTAACCTGTTGATAGCTTAGGGATAGTAAATGTTTTTAGCACCCAGGACTGTCCTCATGGGTTCTCTCATCTGCACAGCCCAAAGGTAAGAGCTGTCTGGATTTGTTTCAAAGAAGATGGCTGCTTCTTGATTTCATACTCATGAAACTACAGACTACACTTTTTGGTCTGTGGTCTTGTAAAACAAAAACTAAAAATCTCTGTCTTAACTTGCTTTTTAATTGCATGTATAATTTATAAGTTCATGCTCATTCCTAGGGCAAAGCAATGGTGGTAACTGTATAGAATGATGAACTCCATCAAACCTCAGGCCTTCAGTGCTAATATGAAGGGATGTCTTGACATTCATCAAGACAGGCAGCCTTAAAATTTTGTTCTTCCTACTATGGCTTTGACTCAATACAAGTGAACACACAGCATTTGTAAAGGACTCTGGCACAATGATGCAGTTTTGGACAACATTGTGCATCATTGAAAGTGGTATCCTGGACTCCACTCCTCTTATGATCACTGTTGATTTTGAAAGGCTGACCCAAGAACATTATTTTATGTTTTATATTCCTATTTTCTTCTTCCTAGGTTGAATAACAATAGATTGTTAACAGTAATATGAATAGTTGAACTCTACTTAATCTCCAGGTGTGGAGATGAGTTAGATTTAGATATATATGTCTAAGTCAGGGTTTCTATTCTTGCGCAAACATCATGACCTAGAAGCAAGTTGGGAAGGAAAGGGTTTATTCAGCTTACCCATCCACATTGCTGTTCATCACCAAAAGAAGTTGGGATTGGAACTCAAGCAAGTTAGGAAGCAGGAGCTGATGCAGATGCCATGGAGGGATGTTCTTTACTGACTTGCTTCCCCTGGCTTGCTCAACTTGCTTTCTTATAGAACCCAAGACTACTAGCCCAGGGATGGTACCACCCACAAGGGGCCCTCCCTTCTTGATCACTAATTGAGAAAATGCTTTACAGTTGGATCTCATGGAGGCATTTCCTCAACTGAAGCTCCTTTCTCTATGATAACTCCAGTTTGTGTCAAGTTGACACAAAACGAGCCAGTTCAATACATAGGACCAAACTATCCTAATGAGCTCAATGCTTTGCAGCCTGTAATTCAGGAAAGACAGAACTGCTTAGCTGAGTGGTTAGCACTTGAGGTATCCAGGCAGGACAAGATCCCAAGAGATTAAGAGGCCAAGGAGAACTGAAGCAGGCTGATCATGCAACGTTTATCATATCTGCTCATAAATTCCCTCCTAACACCTGTGAAGACCATATTTTACTTGACTGATTTTTAGTTTTTAATTATTTTGTGTCAGGGATTTTGGAGGCCAGAGGTCAACATTGGGTGTCATCCTTTTTGGTTCTCCACCATATTTTTGAGACAAGGTCTCTGATTGATTGCCCTGAGTTCACGATTTGAGCTGGACTGACCCGGTAAGTCAGGAGAACATACCTGTCTGAGTTGCACAGCATGGGGCTTCTGGGTAATCAAGGGGCCAACTTTGAAGTGAGTGCTAAGGATCTGAATTTTCAGGTCCTTATCCTTTCCCATTATACCATCTCCACAGTCCAAAAACTGACTCAAGATCTTCAGTTTTTAATGTGAATTCTTTGATCACAGACATTTCTCTTGTCTACCTTGGTTTGCACTCTCTCCAGCATTGTGCGGCGGTGGTAGAGAGTCAGTATGGTCTCTTTCTTTGATCTAAAGAGTGAAGACACCTTGGCTTTGGAATTTTGTTGAATGTATATGAGGTAGATCCTGTGCTATTGTCATCTCTAATAAGATAAAGTCTAGGGTGATTGTGTCAACTATCACCATCCTCTTTCATCACCCAGTTCCGGTGGTGGCTCCTTGTATTTGCTGGGTTGGGCACAATCTGATCTGGCTCCGAGATGTGACATCTCTCTGTTGAAAGGGTTTTACTTCCTGGGTTTCAACCCTCAGGTCTCACTCATGAGCCAGCCAGCTCCTCCCCATCTGCCTAGTTTTGTACCTCAGCCAATCTGCACAGCTTAGCCTGACCTTGTCTGGGCCTGACACATCCTGCCCTCCTCCCTACCCTGCTGTGAAAGTTAGCTATACTTTCTCTGGATGCTCAAACCTGCCCGCACATGAGTCACTGTGGGTGCCAATGTCATTTTGAGTAAAGGGATATTTCCTGTTTTACAACAAAGATGTAAAATATTGTTCCCCTGAGCTCAACCAACCGCAAAAGCCCCACCAACAAAATCCCTAAGTCCTACATTTATCCTTCTATTGAGAAGGACAAAGAGATTTCCTAAACTCATAGAAGTGGCTTTAATAGTTAAGGGAAGGGCCAGGTGTTCTACTTGGGCCTTGCAGGTTCTGCCAGGGTTTCCAGGGAATACTGCCAAGTGAGTAAGGGTGTGCTTACCATTGTTGGGTGGAAAATCAACATCTGTACACCAAAACTCTTGTTCATAAAGTGTTAGTAAGTGTTATGTGCTAGGGTGTGTGCCTACAGCCTACTGAGTGCGTATGTGAGCCAATGCTGCAGAACTGCCTGGATATGGGGGTTGCAAGAGGTAGTAGTCACCCTACGGAAGTTCTTTCACGCTTGAGACAGTGAAACCCAGCAATGAACTCCAGTGGCGAGTGACAAGCCCTGCGCTGGCCAGTTCCTCAGCGTGGCTGCTACCATTCTTGCTATTTGAATTCATTGGTACCAGCTTTGCTTGACATGTACATTCGCTTTGTTTATATCTTAATTCCACAAACTTCTCAGATTTCTTGATTCCTTCCCTCATCTACTTAAATCCTAGAATGCAACACTGATTGAATTTCCTGTCTATAGCCCTTGACTCCCTTGGTCCCCTGTGACAAGTTTATATTTCCCTGGTTTTGTGGCTCAGTCTTGCTCATCTTCTCAATGGTTAGGTGCTGCTGGTCACCATGTTCCTTCACTCTCTCTTGTCCGTTCCAGCTGTAAATTCATGATCCTCCAAATTGGCTGGGCATCAATGTGCTTGTCAGAGCAAAGATTGTACTACACAAAATTTAAAATCTCTGTTAACAGTGTGGGAAAGAAGTCAGTACCAAAGCTGGACTCAATTTTGTTTAAACAAAGGACAGAAGCATTGCCAAGAGTTGTAGGTAGGGTATTCTAGGCATGTGTGTTTGTTAATCCACTTTGTCATTAGGGCGGTAAATTCATCCTAATTTCATTATGAAACAGTTTTATATCTTGGGTCTACACTTGCCTGAAAAAGTTAGGTTTTTCTCCTAAGGCCAGAGCTAAGAAGTTAGAGTATTAAGTTCCTGTTTTTGATGATTACATTTCAAAAACTGACTTTTGGTTTCTAGAGAAAGTCATACCTGTGTTGTAAAATACAGCTTTTTAAAAATTTACATCTCAAAGGGGCAGAATCCACCACCCCTCCACAAAGAAAGTTTTCTAATGTAGGTACTCTGAGAAAGGGGGCAGTATTAGAATTCTGCAAGTAGAGTAGCCTGCCTGAAGTTGAGTTTAGCTGTAGGAAACTGCAAGGCCTTGTGGGTATTTTTGAGCTGACCCCATTAATCCTCACAGCAGGATTCTGTACACACTGATAAAGAGTATCCTTACCCAGACCTTTAAGCTACTAAGATTTTACAATATCACTCCAGTATTATTCTCTAAGTCAGTGGTTCTCAACCTTCCTAATGCTGTGACCCTTTAATTTAGTCCCTCGAGTTGTAGTGACCCCCATCCATAAAATTATTTCATTGCTACTTCATAATTGTAATTTTGCTCCTGTTATGAATTGTAATGTAAGTATCTAATATGCAGGATATCTGATTTGCGACCCCTATAAAAGGGCTGAGAACTGCTGCTCTAAATTATAAGTAAACAAATATCTCCACAAGTGCAGGCTTGTCTGGCAACCTGACCTGAGTAGTTTTTTTCTAGTTATTTGTTTTATAACATCTTGTTCATAGCTGAGCACCTCATATTTGTCTTTGCACTTGGAAAAATGGGAAGGATTAAATGAACTTAAACTCTGAACAAATCCTGATGCCTGGAAGACACCCAAATGTTGTCATTCCTGACACATTCACTACTATTTATCTATTTATGTGTTGGCTAGCTGGTCTCTTGACCATGTCCCACCGTGACAAGTTTATCAAGACCCAGATTTCAGCCTATCTGTGTGACCATTCTCCAGCCAGGAGCTGGGTCTCAGACCTTGTCTTGCCACAAGCGGCCTGCCCACATCGGGTGGGGCTTCCTGACTTAAAGCCCTTTGCATCTCTGCTACTTCTCTGTCTCAAGGTTCCTGCTAATAGCCACACCTCTCTCCAAGTCCCTGATAGCTGAAACTCCTGCCTCCAGAGATCGAAGATGAAGATTCTGATTGGGGCACGAGATGCTGACTGACTGGGGGAGGGCTTTCTGCCTGACGGCTTGTAACAGAGACACAGTTGAATACACATGGCGGACTGAAAGCATAGCCATGGCTTGGTCCCATTTTTTAATCCCCTCTTGCCGTCCGGTTCCCCTTTATTTCTTTAGGTTCCTATTACTCTCCCAGGAAACACATTCATATTTAGCTGCAGGAAGCAACAGATTGGCGCCCAACATGGGGCTGTGAACAAGGAAGTATATAGAGAACAGCGCTACCTGAGTGAAGCTTCACAGATAAACGATTTATGGGGTAAAAAAAATTATATCAGCTAAGTTGGGGCTACACTGGCCTGGTGTAGTTCTCACTTAGGATTTTGGTAGGGAAAGTCAGAGTCAGAAACTTTCTATAGGCAATGGTCTGTAGCCAAGAGCTACATTTAAGCAGGCAGGGTAGGGCATAAATAAAATAAAAAATACATAAAAATTGTAAAATAGAAAAACAAAACAAAAATATGTATAGAGAGATCAAAAGAGAAAGAAAATGGATTTCAGAGCTATCCCAGAGACACAGAGAAACCAAGAGACGTCTTGCTTTCACTATGGCTTATTCAGGAGAAATTTCTAGTCTTAACTTTGTGTTACATGTCAGTCTGTGTCCGACTTTGTCCTGTGGTATGAATGATTGTGGTCCTGTGTTTTGTGCTAAAAGCACAGGGGAGGCTGAGTTAAGTTGCCCCTCTGAGAAACTGCTTTTAAGAAAGGGTCAGCAGTTTTAGCTTTAAAGCAAATGAGCTGATAGTTTTTTTAAAACTGGTAACTCAAGAGGCGTGGCTTGAGCCAGCCAACAGGCAGTGTGGGTCCCTGCGAACAATGCACTCCCTCCTCCTGGTATGAGCAAGGAGGCACAAGGAGGTGGTAGCCAGGGGACGAGAGCCCTTGCGAGAGCCCTACAGGGAAGAGGCCATTCCAGGGCTAGAGGTGTGGCCAGGCAGTGTGGCCAGTTCTCTGCTCTTGAGATGCGCTATGCTGCGCAGGACACAGGGACACTTCTGCATGGACTGCAACCATGGCTCAAAGTCGCCAGCTGTGGAGGTTTCCATGCCAGCTTGGTGCACCCAGGAGTGGTCCCAGCGGGGGCCCAGGGCAGGCGTGTTGTGACTCTGCTATACTGGGGGAGCAGAGTAAGGTGGCGGAGGCTCAGCGTAAAGGCACAAAGACTGCCATGGTGGGCAAACTCCCATGGCTCCTGAGAAATCTGAGTGGTGCAGGACACGGCTAGAATCGCCAACACCACACCTGGGCGCAGCCTGAGCAGTGAAAAGTCCCATGGCCACTACCATTTCGGGCGCTGCTAAAGAGCCAGTCCACGGGGCAGCAGGCACTAAGGCTAGAGTGGGGCAAATGCCAAGTGGCTCTAGTGCTAGAGTGGCACGAGTGGCAGTGGCTTGAGGTCTGCACCGAGGCGGCTAGGGCATCATTTTGTTTACTTTTGCCGTTTATGTTTTGCAACACTTTACGGCCTTATGGTTGACAGACTCCCACTGGAGTTTCCCAACCTCTTAGTGCCATGTAGTGGCCACAGAGTAAGTTGCAGGCTGATATTGATTTTCACAACCTCTTAACCGTGGACTCAATTGCAAGCCAATTACCAGGCATAGACATAATGTTCTTGATGGCTTAATATTAAAAAAGAAATTTAGAAGTACAGTTAAAATTGACAGAGTTCCATTGGCTACAATTTATTAATTATCATAGATCTAAAATAGCTTTGATTTTAAAATTTGTAAAAGTTCAATGAGGCTGTAAGATTCATAAAATTTATTATAGCCTTGCAATCTGGCCTGGCTACTTCATATAAAGCTATGGTAATTTTAAAGATTTTGCTTAAAATTTTGCCTTTATAATTTTTTGTCTCTGCTTCAGTGCAAGAGGCTAGGACTTTGAATTTTTCAGTGTACTTGATCTAATCCCTCTAATTGGGAATTTTAATAACGTTGCCCTAATACTTGAGCTTTACAAACGAGTATTAGTTGCTCTAGAAAAAGTTTCAAAGGCAACATCTTTTTCAATATTTAAGCCTCAATTATGTAAAAAAAATTGTATTAAGTAAGAAAAGATGAGTTACTTATTTCAAATTACGTTTGACTAAGGCCTTACATTAAACTCACCACAAGACTTAGCTTTGAGAGACTCAGAGCTTTTTACAGAAAGTAAAGGAAGCTTCTGTAAACAATTGATATCTATTGTATTCAAAGGTTTGGAGTTTTAAATATGCCCACAACAACTCTTTGGCAAAAAGAGAACATTAATATAAATTTATCTCTTCTCATATTCAAAGTAAAGTTTTAATATCTTACTATAAAGTTGTGGTGATATAATAAAATCATAAATACATTTTAGAAAACATCTCCTAAAATGAGATGTCTATTTCTTGCTTCAAACAACAATTAAATTGATTATTATAAACTATTAATAGATATTTGGCCTATTACATAGTAATGATTTTTAGGCAAAATTGATATTTATCCAAAGTAGACAAATTGTTAAAATTTGCTTGTATGCATGCTTTTATATTTCCTGTGAATGTATATATGCGTCCCGTGATAGTAAATACATCTACAACCCTTCTATGGGAGAAAAGTATATGTGATTAGATCACATGTTTGGCACAGATAATTGAATTACCTGCTATAGTTACAGTTTTTAAGTGCTAAAATCAAACTTTCAATTTATATACTGATAGCCAATGTATATAGCTCAGAAATTTACAATTGCTTAGAGTTGTTCCTTTTTAGATATTACTAATTCTCAAATTTTATAATTATTCATGCTTATACAACTAAAGTTAAGAAAAAGTACTCTTCCTTTAGAAAACTGTCTTTAGACATTTAAGAACTCCTTAAGATATCTTAAACTTCCTGGACAAGACTCCTTAAGACAATGCCACAACAGATTTATACACCAGGCATATTATAGACCTTACACAAAAACAATTGGCCATATAATTTTATTCTTTACATCATCAAAATAGTAATGGCTTGTGATGATAATTTGGTATTTTTAAAGAATATTTCTGATTTTAAAAATAAAGATAGAATATGCACATGTAAATATTGATACCTTTTCAAGTTTTCTAGTTGCAATTGCCTTAACAAGAAAAGCAACAAAAAGATGTAATCATTCCTATGTTAATTTTCTATGCATGGTGTTCCTAATTAGATTAGAACACATTATAGAATTGGCGACTACAGTCAAGCATTTAAGATATTTTGTCAACAATTTAATGTTACCCATATTACTGAGATAATTTATAATTCTCAGAGACAATAAATTACTCAATGTGCACTTCGCACTTTGAGAATTTGATTTTTTAACAATAAAAGGAGGGCGAATCATGCCCTCCACTCCAAAGTTACCTCCAAAAGCATATTTCGCTTTTTGCTTGTTTTAAAAATCTTTTTTGTAGTCTGATGCTAAAGGTCAGTCTATTGCAGATCGCCATTGGCATCCACACATTTCCAATTCTTATGCCATAGTAAAATGGTGAGATCCACTTACTAACACATGGTATGGTCCTGACCCTGTTTTAATCTGGGGAAGAGGCTTCATTTGTGTCAGAACACAACGGCTGCTTGGAACATTGGTATGTCAAGTAGATACAGATCCAGAGTCTTTTTAATAAACATGTTTTCAACTAAAATAATGGCAAAAAGTTTTTATTAGCCAACAAAGTTCACTTAGATGAAATAGCCTCCACTTTTTTCTAAGAGTTAACAGTGGCTTCCCTCTACACCTGGAGGCCAAACCTTGGGCCTGAGCATTGCTAATTTGCAACTAAAGTGCCTGAGACATCCCCAAAGATAATGTTAAGCTTGTTGCTTTTAAACTTTTCAGCTTTTATCTCAAGCAGGTTTGTTCCAGACACACAGGCCCTACTCCACGCTGGACTCCAGAGAGGCTCTATGTGGTAGTTATTCATTGTGATGAAGAAAAGGTGTTATAGACATGTTGTGACTTTGGTCTGTATGGGAATGAGGTGTGCTGTGAAGGCCTGCAGTCAATGACGGGTTCCTGTATCTATGGCTTTCACCAACCTAAGACAGGATCACATGCCAAGAGGTTGTGTTTATCAATCATAAACACTGAAAAGGCCTGGTTTGTGAAATAATACACAAACTAGTTGCACGTGATTTCCAAAGACGGGTAAGGGAAAGACCAGTAGATCCATACCTAAGCCAGGCGGGGTCACTAAGCCACGGTAAAATTCCCAGGCAGGACTATGGTGCATAAATACACCCTAGTCCAGCTAATTTTTAATAAATAAATAAGGAGAAACTGTGACCGTCCTCCAGTCAGGAGCTGGTTCTCAGACTTTGTCTTGCCACAATCAGCTGGCCCACATGGGGGTGGGGCTTCCTGACTTAAATAAAGCCCTTTGTGTCTCTGCCACTTCTCTGCCTCAAGGTCCCTGCTAATAGCCACGCCTCTCTCCAAGTCCCTGCTACGCTGGAACTTCTGCATCCAGAGACCAAAGATGAAGATACTGATTGGGCCATGAGATGCTGACGGACTTGGGGAGGGCTTTCTGCCTGCCAGCTTTTAACAGAGACACAGTTGAATACACATGGTGGACTGAAAGCATAATCATGGCTCGGTCCTATTTTTTAATCCCCTCTCACTGTCTGGTTCCCCCTTTATTTCTTTAGGTTCCTACTACTCTCCCAGAAAACCTGTTTATATTTAGCTGCAGGAAGCAACATATCTGCTCATCAGTTTGTTCCCAACACCTGTAACAGTGTCTGCCTGTGTCAACAATATCAGTAACAATAGAGATATAAATTGACTGGTGTGAAATAGCAATCAGACACATGTTCAAATATATATAAATACATGTGAGAACAAACACAAACACCAGCATTTGTAGTATTATTTTTAAATAAGAAAAACTAATATGCATAGGAAATAAAATGAAGAAGAAACAATGATCAAATAAGTTTTCAAAACTTTAAACTGTCAGGTAGTGAGCTACTTTCACCTTATCTGAACAAAATCCTATAGCATGTACACGTATTAACTATACATGTGTTAATTTCTTAATCAGAAAAGACCTCAAAAAGAATGTTACCTAAAATCTTCAAAGATTATTGTGATAAATCTGTATGTAGTATGATTTGAAGAATACTTAAGACAATTTTTTTGAATCTAAAGTTGAAGAAACTAGATGGTTATCTTTTCTCTCAGCACCCTGGGAGAAAAAATTCCTTTTATGCTTAGCAAATCTCCTGGTTTTGGTTCTGTTTGGTCCTTATATAGCTTTTCTCCATGCTGCTTGTTAAAATTGAAATCCCTGGTGAATTTGATAAGTGATGATTAGGTCTGGAGTGGAGGCATCTGGACCAACTGATTCTCACCATGGTCTCTGGTCCATGTCCAGGGGACACTCCTCTTTGTAGAAACCGGAGTCAGCTGGCAGATGTCCTACCTGGATGGGGTTCTCAAGACAGAACACTTCAGAGGGAGTTTGTAAGAATGTTGTTTTCTTTCCCCAGGAGCTATCCTTCCTCATCTGAAGGATATCAAATTAACTGTCTCTCTCTATGAGATAGGATCAAGCTGTTTGCAATGCTGGTACATTATTGGCCAATGTACCTTCCCTGGATAGCAGAAGAGGAAGGGAAGCAGATGGAACTCAGTATCTGATAGTGACGATCTGGATTGTGTGCTCAGTAAGAGGTGAGGCTGAGAATTAAGTCCAGTCCAGTGTGGCCCCAGTGCTTACATCTTTAAAGTGTCAGGGCAGAAGGAAATTCTGAGACCATGAGTAGCATTCCAGATATATGCAACATGCCTGGAATATTCACCACACTATCCCATGCTAGGAAGACTCCATGGCACATGCCAGGTACCTAGTACATAGCGTCTAAGTCAGTGAACCATCTTGAATTCACTGGTTTAACTAGAACACAATAAATGCATGACACTCTACATTTCAAACAGCTGAATAAAGTTTGTTGGCCTCCCTCCCTCCTTTCCTCTTCCTTCCTTCCTTCCTTCCTTCCTTCCTTCCTTCCTTCCTTTCTTCTTCCTCCTTTTTCCTTCCTTCCTTCCTTCTTTCCTTCCTCCTTTCTCCTTCCTTCCTTCCTTCCTTCCTTCCTTCCTTCCTTCCTTCTTTCTTTCCTTTCTCCTTCCTTCCTCCCTCCCCTTTCTTACTTCCTCTCTTTCTCTTTCTTTCTTTCTTTCTTTCTTTCTTTCTTTCTTTCTTTCTTTCT
>JADRCD010226494.1:32611-51970 GCA_019843815.1 Montemys delectorum
GAGAGAGAGAGAGAGAGAGAGAGAGAGAGAGAGAGAGAGTGTATGTTGGGGGTAGCAAAGGTGATGCTGTCTCATTTCTGAATCTGAAATCTTTTTAAATTATATTTTATCTTTTTTATTAAATATTTTCTTTGTTTACATTTCAAATGATATCTTCTTTCCCAGTTTCCCCTTCAGAAAAAAAAAACCCAAAACCTTATTCCCTCAACCCTCCCCCTGTTCACAAACCCACCCTCTTCTGCTTCCTGGCCCTGGCATCCCCTTCACTGGGGCATAGAACTTTCACAGGACCAAGGGCCTCTCCTCCAACTGATGACTGATTAGGGCATCCTCTGCTATACATATGCTGCTGGAGCCATTAGTCCCACCATGTGTACTCTTATTTGGTGGTTTAGTCCCTGGGAGCTGAGGGTACTACTAGTTAGTTCATATTGTTGTTCTAAGGGGCTGCAAACCCATCAGTTCCTTGGGTCCTTTCTCTAGCTACTTGGAGACCCTGTGCTCAGTCCAATGGATGGCTGTGAGCCTCTACTTCTGTATTAGTCGGGCACTGTCAGAGCCTCTCAAGAGACAGCTATATCAGGCTCTAAGACTATAATTGCGGATGGATCTGGAGAGTATCATCCTGAGTAAGGTAACCCAATCACAAAAGAACACACATGGTATGCATTCTCTGATAAGTGGTTATTAGCCCAGAAGTTTGGAATATAGGAAGAACAACCCACAAACCACAAGAAACTTAAGAATAAGGAAGACCAAAAGGTGGATATTTCATTCCTTCTTAAAAGGGGGAACCAAATACCCATGGAAGGAGTGGCAGAGATTAACTATGGAGCAGAGACTGAAGGAAGGATAGGCCAGCCTAAATATAGCTATCTCCTGAGAGGCTCTGATAATACCTGACTAATACAGATGTAGAGGCTTACAGTCATTCAGTGAACTGAGTACATGGTCCCCAATGAAGGAGTTAGAGAAAGGATCTATGGAGCTCAAAGGTTTGCAGCCCCTTAGGAAGAACAACAATATGAACTAACTAGTACCCTCAGAGCTCCCAGGGACTCAACCACCAATCAAGGACTATACATGGTGGGACTGAATGTTCTGGCAGCATGTGTATAGTAGAGGATTGCAAATTCGATCATCAATAGGAGGAAAGGACCTTGGCCCTGTGAAGGTTTTGTGCCCCAGTGTAGGGGAATGCCAGGACCAATAAGTGGGAGAGGGTGGGGTGGCAGGCATGGGGAGGGGGGAGGCAACAGGGGTTTGTAAAAAAGAGAGAAGAAAAAAAAAGACTATAATTGCATCATTTCTCCCATATCTTTTCTCCTCTTAAACCTTAGCATGTATGCCTCTATGCTCTCTTGCAAATCCATGGCCTCTTTTTCATCAATTGTTGTTATGTAAATGTATGTTTAATATATATGTATATACATATATATTCCTAGATACATAAATACAACCTACACAGTCTGTCTAATGTTTGATTGTGTGCATCTCAAATCTTGGAAGCAGATTATCTGATGGCTGATCCTGGCTCACAGCCAACACTCTAGCTGACAGGTCATTTGTAGATTGCTACTGTTAGCTTTTCAGTTTAGGAAGCCAAGGGAAGGGAGGATGGAGATAAAAGGAGCCATGTCCTGTGTCCATCATGGATGAAGTGCAGAGAAGCCTTTGGTGCACTTTTCTGTAGGGCAAAGGCATTTGTCTGGCTGAGCCAGAGTCTGCAAGTCAGGAAGTGTCTAAAGGAAGCTGCGATTTTATCTCTGAAACACAGGATGCAATCCATGATCTGATTTTTGAAAGGTAATTTGATAATAAGTTATAGATGAGTCTAGGACTAGATGTTAGGTATGCTCACAGATGGAACAGTACTGGGGATCGAACCCACCTCCTCTTACATGACAGGTGTGTGAGAGGTGTTTCTCCAGCCTTCTTAAATTTTAAAGCAGGGACTTGCTGAGTTCCCTAGGCTAACCTTGCCAGGCTATCCTGAAACTCGAGGTTTTTCACCTTCAACTTCCATGCCACAGGGATCTCAGGCATGTGTGACCAGGCTTGACTGATATTTAATTTTACTTTAAATGTGGTTTAGTTGGCTGCTGCTGTATTTTGAAATCACAGACTTTATTATGAGTCCATGAAGTTTTTATTTATTATCTTCCATTTTTCTTTTTTGAAATTTTTGGAAAAAAAAAAGTTCAAATGTACAGAAAAGAGACTAACTGCATTATCTGCTAAGCCAGTCATTCTCAACTGTCCTAATGCTTCGGCCATTTACTACAGTTCCTCATGTTGTGGAACAGCCAACCATAAAATTATTTTTGCTGCTACCTCTTAACTGTAGTTTTGCTGCTGTTATTAATCATAATGTAAATATTTGTGTTTTTGTTGGTTTTAGGGAACTCTTATATAAAAGCGATTCAACCCCACAGGGTCGCGACCCACAGGTTGAGAACCACTCTGCTAAGCAGTTTTCAATGCTTGCATGTTTTACCACATTGCCCTCCTGCCATGTGCTTTTTCTTTCTGATATATTGGCTTGAATTCCTCAGATTATTTGGAAAGCAATGGTTATGCTTCCCCACTAAGGATTCAGTAGCAATGAAGAGATCTGAGATTCTCTTTATATAATCTGCACAATGCCACATCTAATAAATGTAATTATCTGTCTTTAGTGTATAGATCCATCCTTCACATCCCATATACAGGGCTCCACTCTTCTCTCCTCTCTTTCTTTTAGCTTTTTATCTTTTCCAAATTAAGGTCCTGCAACGACTTACACGTTGTACCTGTTGATGTAATCTTAGAGTTACACCTCATTCCTCTCATTATCTTTTTTTTTTTAATTTTCTTTTTTTTCCTCTCATTATCTTTAAAAAAAAACAAACCTCACTCTAACCTTCACACCAGATATTTAATAATTTTTTAAAGCTTTCTTCTGTCTTTTGTACTATTTTCAAGCTGGAAGCCAGTTCTCATGATTGTGTGGCTTTATGGAAACATTTCTGGTGTGATTGCCTAGGTGAGGCTAGGCTTGTGTGCCTAGCTCCACAAAGCACCTGATGCCACCCTGTCCTGCCATTAGTGATGCTAATCCGGCTACTTGATAGAGTTGTGAAGGACAGATCTTTACATCATCAGGGAGGGATCCCCTGGGCAAATACTAACCCACGGTGACACTTGAAGACCACATCCGGCTTCCATCACAATCTTACTGGGAGTTTTGTATGATCCTGAGTCACTTACTTCTTTGGTGATTAAAATATCTCATTTTTTTTCTATATATAGCTGCAAGTTTTGTAGAGCTGGGTGTTCCTTTAACCTTTGGGAGGTAATCTGTAGTTGATATTTTTCAATTGGGGTAACTGCAAGTAATAGCAATCCTATACTTTCTTTCATTATGGCTCCACTTCCCCCCCCCCACTTTGGAGACAAGTATTTGCTATGTAGTTCAGGTAATTTTATATATGTGTGTGTGCTATATGTTATATTATGTATATTTGCATGTACAATATTTACATAGTATATTTATATATTTATTATATATTACATATTATATTTGCATATGTTTATATTTATATATAATGTATAGTACATAATATAGCATATAACATATATAACATAACATATAATATGTAGTATATGGCACATATGTAATATAATATAATATATATTATATAACACATAACATATAATATATAACATATGACATAAATATAACATATACTATATAATCATAAACATGTATTATATATCATCATATATATGCATAATGCCTATAATATCAGCATTTGGGTGGCTGAGACATAGGTATTATGGTCTTAAAACAATGCTTCAGGGCATGTGAGATGCCTTAGCAGCTAAAGGCCTTTGCTGTTAGCCAATCCAGATGACCTGAGTCAGATTCTTCAGGCCTGAGAACTGGAAAGGGAGTTTGGACTCTTGCAAGTTGTCCCTTGACCTCTACTTGTACTTGGAAATTAGGTAAATACAAAAATTTAAGGATAGTGTTTCACCAAAAGTAAATAATGTTTGAGGTAGAGGATATGCTAATTACACTGATTTATTTATTAAACAAAGAATATATGGTCAAAATTTCCATTATATACCATATATTTGCATAATTATTATGGAGTAATTGAGAAAACAAATGTATAAATAGATGGCTTTTATTAATAAAAAGAATTAAACCACTAAGTGAAGTTGTTTATTGTCTTAGATTTATTTGTTCTTGAGATACACACCACAAGATTTTTAGAAAGTACTATGTTAAAATGTTTCTCGAAGTATTAGATTTGATAAATATTTAGGTTCATTTCTTTGCTTTGCTTTACTTCGTGGTTTTCTAATTTTTTTCTTTTTAAAAAGTTCAACGATGTAGAAACATTGAAACAACTGTCTGCCGGTGCTCACAAGCCAGCCTGACTATACAGTGTGCTGGGTGTGTGTCTACACACATCTTTGCTTTGTCTCCTAAGTCTCTCCACCTATCAATTTTTAGAATGAATTTCAAAATGAGTTGCAAAGACCAATGCACTCTACCTAAACCTTACAACTTTTGGCCCAATATGTTATTTACATATATGTTGTCACAATTCTTTTAAACATTAAAAAGTAATAATAAAATGCGAAGCATAAACATTAAGAGTATCATTCTGTAAATTCTAACAAAAGCCAAAGCTACATAACTATCCTTACTCTCGAATGTCCTCTCCTATACTCACCAACAGTCCTGGAGGCAACAATGGAAGTAGATGTGGTCTGGAAGTCCGTGAGAACAGAACAGCTCCCACTTCTATTTGAGTTCTGTCACTCAGCACAGGGGTTCTGAGGCTCATCCCTGTGTAGCATGGATTAAGTTTAGGTGTTATATTGATAGCATCCAGGGTACAGACATTCCGTGATTCGGTTGTACATTCACCTGTTGATGGACACCAAAGCTGTTTCTAGGTTTCAACCATTGTGAATAACGTTTGTTTGGATATTTTTGCCCAATTTCTTTTGAGGACATATTTTTCACGTCTGTGGATAAATAAGTAAGAAGGAGATTTCTGAGTTATGGTTCAAAAGTGCGTTTAGTTTCATCAGGAAAGAACACTGGCCTTTTCTGCGAACGTTTTTAACATTTAACCATCCACCCATCATGCATGGAGTGCAGTAGCTCCACACACTTGCCAATATTTAGTACTGTTGCCTTTACATATTTTTAGGCATCTGGTAAACATGTAGTGGGTTTGTTTATTTGATTTTTATCCTTTGAACATGTTCAATGGAGTCTTTTTTCTTTCATTTAAGGAATATGTAAAGACTATGATCTTTCCCTGATTAAATCATTGCTGGGCCTCAGTATCAATTGAACACATTCATCTAAGTCTGTGTATATGTAAATATATGTAATTTTGGTATATTTTCTTTTTTAAAATAGAATCTTGTTGTGCAGCCCAGGATGGGCTTTAATGCACAGTCCTTCTGCCTCAGCCTCCTAAGTGCTGGGAATAACAGGTTTATACCACCAAGTCCAGTTGATTTTGGGTATTATTAATTTCAATCATTTTGCAGGTGAGCAAACTGTGGAATAGAGAGCCTGTTCAAGCTGTGGAATGCGAGCCCTGTGGACTCAGCTCAGTGCCCTCTCTGCCCCACGAGATCCCAGCTGCGAGCCCTGTGGACTCAGCTCAGTGCCCTCTCTGCCCCACGAGATCCCAGCCGCTTGAATATGTGCTTTTCTCTCCTAACTACAGACATTCTGCTTTAGTGATCGTATGCCTGCCTTAGAGCAGGAACCAAGGTGAGCAGAAGAGGGAACGAGAACGTACCCATATCTTTCTGCATTCTGTTCTCTCATAGATATAACCCACCAGCAGGAATCCATCGGTGATTGGCGGCGTTCGCAGAACTGCTAACTAGGCCGTATTAAACTTAGAGATTTTTCATTTTTGTAAGTTTCAAATATTGCTTTTGGATGGCATTCAGACAACTTACAAAAATTTCCAAATGTCAGGGATATTCTTATCCTATGTACATGTGAGAAAACTCTTACAGGTAAGGCATTTCACGTCATAACATTTGATTTGAAGAACCATTTAAATGTATGCAGACATGGAAGAGATTGGAAGGTGAGAATTCCAACCAACGTGTCATCAAAGCCTTAACTAAAATGCATTTAAAGGTGATACAGCAGTAATGCCCATATTTGATTGACATCTGAATTAAGAGACCTTTGTAGGTGGAGGGATTCTTTTTTCTTTTTTATCAACATTTTGCTGTTATTGAAAAAAGTCTGGTAAAAAAAAAATTAACTAGGAAAGAGTGCTTCAGCGCTGAGCTTGGTCCCAGCCCCCTGGAGAAAAAGCTTAGAGTCCGTGCATGTGCCTTTAATCTCAGCATTGTAAGGAGTGAGACAGGAAGAAACCTAGGGTTTGCTTCTCTGCTAGCCTAGTTCCAGCTTCAGAGGGATAGTCTGTGTCAAAGGAATAAGGCTGAGAGTGATAGAAAATGATATTCAGTGTTTCCACACATGCACACACATATGTACACAAATATACTTAAAAATAGAGGCGAGATTTACAAAGACATCTTAAATAAATTGAAGTAGCATAACCTTGATTCGGATAAACTACATGGTAATTTGAGATCTTCCTTTTGCATTGAACAAATTGGATAAAAGAACACTAATTCAGCCTTGTGAAGGTTTTGTGCCCCAGTGTAGGGGAATGCCAGGGCCAATAAGTGGGAGAGGGTGAAGTGGCAGGCATGGGGAGGGGGGAAGCAACAGGAGTTTGTTCCTGTTGTTTTTGTTTGTTTGTTTGTTGGAGGGAAAACTGGGAAAGGAGAAATTTACATGTAAATAAAGAAAATATCTAATAAAAAAAGACAGATTAAAAAAAAATAGAGGCGAGAAAATTGAACATGCATGTACAAGTTTGACTCAATTTATGTCCATCAATCCGTCTTATTCCTCTACTCTAGGAAAGGATCTCCACAGAACAATGAACATGGAGTATGAGATGTATTGAAAAAGTCTCTTGAACATCTTTCAATTAAAAAGAAAATCAATACATAAATATTTATAATTTTGGGAACTCCGCTGCTGGGCATTAGTTACTTTACCAGCAGTGGGGGTTTAAACCGAGGCCTCTTGAAGTGGTTGGAATATACTACCCCATTTTGTAGCCTGCTCCTAAAGTTAGCAGAACTTTTTGGAAGTCTCTGGGAAGCTCAGATGTTGTGTTATGAGGGCACAGTGGACAGGCTTCTCTTGAGCACAAGATTCTGGGAAGTTCAGGTTGGGAATGTGGTTCTGTGGTAGAGCTCTTGCTTCATGTGTACTGGGACTTGGGTTCAATGTGTGTGTGTGTGTGTGTGTGTGTGTGTGTGTGTGTGTGTGTGAGAGAGAGAGAGAGAGAGAGAGAGAGAGAGAGAGAGAGAGAGAGACAGACAGACAGACAGACAGACACAGAGACACAGAGACATTGACACAGACATAGAGAGACACAGACACAGAGAGACACAGAGAGAGGGAGAGAGTTAGGTGTTGGAAGGATCCTTTGCCCTAAGATTTTAGACATTGGCTATATGATACACTGCCATCTTTCTTACTGTCTTATATAAAAGTTATTCCACTTCCCCCCCTGAATCCATAGTATCACTAAAACAAATATTGCATGAATTACTGGAAAATGGGTTTTCTGAACAGGTTTGTCCACATGCACTCAACCTTAAGACTTCCTAAAACTGATCCTTGGGGAATTTCGGATACCAAATAGATTGGTAAGGATTTGTAAGTGTAAGAGAATTCCATGAATGAACACATAGGTGGAAGATCTTCCTACACATCAGTCAGTTCGGCAGCTCTGAGCATAGAGAGATGAAAATGCCCATCCGATGAGCATAGCTTACGTCAAAACTGTAGAGTGAAAGGAAGTCTCATGCTCTGCTGATGGGAGTGCAAACTGTGGCCAACACCTTTGGAAAAAATCAGTTTGGCATTCAGTAACCAACGTGTATGGGCTGTGACTCAGCAGTTCTAGCTGCCCAGGAGACTCTTGCACGTGTGGGCCAGGAATCTTGTTCAGGAATGTTCCTAGCATGGTTTACAGTGTCTCCAAACTGGTCCGGCAGCTTCAGGATGGATGGATAAGTGAATTGTAGACTATCAGACACAATGGCAGTCTAAATGGAGGAGATAACAAAAGACGCCTAACTAAATGTAGTAACACCCTGGGATGCTTTGAGTAGAAGGATGAGGGCAGAGGACTTATGGGCGTCTCAATTTTTATAAAATTGAAAATGGCTAACAGTAAATTCATGTGTTTCAGCACAGGTGCCATCGGGAAGATAGAACAGTGTGGAAGTGCTTGCTGGGAAGGCAGGAAAGTCTCCAGATACGGCACCAATGAGCAGGGCAGGATGTGTGGGGTTGCAAGAGCTTTGATTTTTACGAAGGTTCTGTGAAATTTTAGACGGTAATTACTGAATATACCAAGTATTTATCCATGTACCCTATATGCTTTTATATCCAGTGTAGTGTTCCAAACACTGAATTTACAATCTTTGTGATTTTAGGTTGGTAAGAAGGTTTAATCTGTGGGCTGATGGATGCATAGGTGAAGTTTTACTGACCAAGCTAGGAAGGTCAGGTGACTCTGGAAAACTAGAAAATGCAGAGAAAGTGTTTGAGGCATTGAGGCAGAGGCGAGGCTCACTCTAGGAAACCTAGGGATTTTGGTGGCCAGCAGGTCTGCATGAGGGTATGAGCAGAATGACCTATGAAATAGGTAAAGGAAGAGACATCTCCACAGGCTTTCTGGAGGTATGAGAATTTCTGCTTCGAAAAGGAAGATCTTAAACAAGCAAATGCAAACACTGGCAAAATCACAGTATGCTAAAGAGAAAGGGTCCAAGGGAAATCTGGATGGAATAATTAAGGCATAGACGTAGAATGAACAGAGGAATGGGATGGGAGGGGGAGGGAGAAAAAGAAGGAGAAGGAGAAAGAAGCAAAAAGAGGGAAGAACTATGCCAAAAGGCAAGAAACAAGAAGCAAGAAGCAAAAGAAATATTTGCAGATAGCCTCTGAAGCTCATTCCCGTCTCTGAGGAAGGCAGGGCAAAGGTCAAAAGAAATGAATAAACAGTATGGCTGGGAAAAGAGAAATACTCAAATACTTGAAAGAAACATGAAGATCAAAAGTTCATGAGTAAACATGAAATGATGCTATCTTTCTTTCCTTTCTCAAAAAATAAGAAATATTTATAGGAAAGCAGAAGGGCTCACATTTCAAAGCTTAATAAAACAAAGTAATAAGACAATAAGAGTGACTTAAGTCTTCACAGTTGGATTATTAAGGCTGGGATATTAACTGGGAGAAGGATCAAGTAAGCAGGGAAATAACTCTGTCTAAAGTGCTTGCCTTGCAGACATGAGGACTTTTAAGCTCTGTCCTTCAGAATACACCTTAAAAGCAGGAGATGGTGGCTAGACTGGAGGAAGTACTAATGGGCAGATTCCAAGGGCTTGCTGGCCCATCAGTCTGTCCAAATCAGCCATTTCCCAGCAATGAAGGGACCAAAAAGCAAGGTGGACCATATTCCTGGGCACACATGAACTTGACCTCTGGCCCCCACATGCACCCACAGACACAAAGGAAATACAGATGACAGAACTGCTAGATTTTTCTAAATGCCAATGCTACTTGCATCTTGTTTTGTTACAAGTAAAACTGAAAGGAGGCAGAAGAATTGAGAAGTACCACAATGGCCATCCATTTATTTGGAGTCACTCCCAATCATTAAAACAGGGGAAAACCAGCTATTGCAGAAAGGAATGCTTGGTAAAGCTGGAGAGGCGGATGGGAAAACGCAAGTAGAGGGCTGTTTAAATTATGAGTTCACCTCTCCTCCCCTCGGGCTTAAGCACCAGCTCGGCAGGAAAAGCAGGTTACATACTGGCCAACGGGGCCCTAAGGAAGTGACGTCACATGGTTCCGTGCTCCGGAGTCATTTGTGCCTTCGGTGTTCTTGCTCAGTCTACAACATCTTGACCTAGTTTGAAAACTGGGTCAGGCCATTTTTCTTTCTTTCCAAACAGAAGTCTAAAAAGCCCCCTCCCTTCAACAAGTGCATTCTGTGGGTTGTTTTGTACAAGTTTCCATTTTTACCTCTTTGGAGATGCTAAGAAAAGTTAATAAAGACAATTAGACAGCCTAGACTCAAAATCCATGGAGCAAAGAGACAGAATCTGGAAAACCAGAGGGATGGCAGACTTGTGAGTAGACCTCTTGGTCTGGCCCTGGTGTTAAATGGCAGCTCAGTGTCTATGTGTCTCTCTCTGAGCAATGGGGGACATATAAATGATTTCATTTCATATCAAAGCTTTCTAAGAGGAATACAGAATAGAAGCGAGGGACATAGAAGAGCAAAAAAAGTCAGTGAAGGTACAGAAATAGATCCAGACAACGGATCACCAGACCACATTGAGAGTTTGCGAAGGTGGTAGAATAGCAATACGACCAAATGCATTCAAAAGCAGAGCAGAAAAGACTCGCATGGCTGGCTGGTGAGTGACTTGGGAGCCATTGGGGGGCCTGGGGGGAAGTGTGAAGCCAGTCTGAGCAACTGCTGGCTGATGAGCAACTGTGATTCAACCTGGACCACAAACACTTCTTGGAATACTGTTCCCCATGGTGTTTTTTCACCCAGCTGGTTGGTATAACTGTAAGAACAACTATCGGATAAAATAAATTAAAGGTTAATCCATGAACTCTGATTCCAGGCAAATGACATAATTACTGTATTTATTCTTTATTTATATATGTGTCTAGGTGCGGGTCCGACACTTGTGTAGGGACCATGATGGCCAGAAGAGGGCGACAGATTGACTGGAACTGGAGTTACAAGTGGTTGTGAATTGTTCCAGGTGCATGCTGGGAACCACACTCAAGATTCTCTGTAAGAGCAGCGGGCTGAACCGCTGAGCCTTCTCTCCAGCCCCCAGCATAACTTTTTAATTGAAATTATGTCCCACACATTTCCTGCTATTCCTTTCCCTCTTTCTATGCTTATTGAGGAAATGCAGAGGATGTGTAGGCTGGAAAAACACTGGGGGATGCTCCGAATCATTCTGTTCATTTTCAGAGGAGGAAATTGAACACATGATTGACAGATCATCCAGCTGCAGAATGACCCACTGTCCTTTCCTTACTGTTACCCAGACATTATTTCTCGTCTATTTTCTTCCTTCTTTTCCTTGAATTATCTCCCTCTTCAAAAAGCTTTCTACTCTTTTTCTGTTCCCAGCACCTATCTCTATCGGCCACCCAAGCATCATTCAAGCATTTATCCATCTACTCCTGAGGACCATCATCCTTTTGGTTGATTTTTCATTATTTCAAAAAAAAAAAAAAAACCACTTTCAAATCTACTAATTTTGACCTCTTCCAAATACTTCATACATTTTATCATGCCTGCCAAGGTATGTCAGTAGGCATGGACGTAAGAATGAACCAATATACGACTATTGTATTGAGTAAAGGATGTTTTTTAACAGTGTAAGTATGGGAAGAACCATTTCAGAAAAAAAGGGGGAAATGCTGTAAGAAGTCATTGGAAGTAACCGTGTTGACTATGTTGACATACGGGTGTCTTTGAAAGAGCATTAAAGAATTCAGGTACGTAAATATAAAAACAATAACCCAAAGGTTTATTTGACTTTCATTCTTTTCAAGCTTGTCAAGTTACACATTTATATTTGATGGAGTATGATTTCATTTTATCAGTTTGTTATTGAAGTTCTGTTCTCATAAGGATAGGTGGACAGGAACAGAAACAACAATGTTGAGGCCATTTCTCTCAATCTAAAGCACTCTGTACCAGTAAGAAGTCCTTCCGGGTTGTAGTCAAGCCCTGCCTTGTCTCACTCTTTTTGAAGAAGATGCTGTGGTTGATGATTTTTACCACAGGAAAGGAAAAGACCCAGAGGACCCAGCAGACTTCTTTCTTGAGGTCTGTATATACCCTGAACTGACCCTCAGGACCTTAGTGTGGGTCTAAATGAGAGAACTCTGCCCAGGGGAACCTTCTCTTGAATATACACTATGGCACTCATGTCTGCTTGGGAGTCAGCCAGTTTTCATTGTGTTTGAAAGTATGATGGAAATTTGCCAGGCAGAAACTCCTGTATAGGTTTACAAAAATAAGGTTATTCAGTTCCGTTTGAGACTCAGAGTTCCTGGGGGTATGGCTATTATTTTTTCCCAACCACTTAAGTGATCAGATGAGCACTTGTGTTAAGAACCTTATTCTGTTCCTGTGTTTCTACCCCTAACTGTATTATAGTCTTACCAAAGACTGCTTACATCTGGATAATGTGTGTAGGCTGTGGGGAACACTAGAAGTTTTAGGTGCTCCCCAAACAGATATTATACAACCATAGTAGAGAATTTTTAGTGGGGAAAATGTTTACATTTGCATAACTTTGCATGTTGTTCCTCAAGCTCAATATTAGGGAGTCTTGCCCAAGATACTCCAGAGTCAAGAGCCAGCCACTCCTTAGTGTGACTGTAGAAATCAGGGATTCCTTGCGGAGGTGGGACCAAGATAAGCATTGTAACATGCTCAGTACTTCCTGAATGCTCCCCAGGCATGCACTGCGGTGGCCATGTATTACCATGTCTCTCAAGGACTCAAGAATATATGGATTGTTATCAACCTCATTTTGTAGGAGAGGAAATGGAGATTAACCCTGCTGTCTGGATTCATGTTACTGGATGGCGTGGAGCCTGACTCGGAATTTGTCTCTTCACTAGACTGGTAGAAAGGAGAAATTAGAGTCTGGCTGGGAAAGGGCTTACTGGGGGATTGTTAAAGAAGAAAGTGGGTACTTGGGCTTACAGTATGTTCACTTCCAAGGGGTAAATCCAGGAAGAGCCTCACTCAAGGCAGAAGCTGAAAGATAAGAGCACACAGGACCATCCCTTTGGGAAGAAGCATGGATGTTTGCAAAGACACATACTTCCTTGGGCCCTTTCAATAATTTCCAGAGGAAGGACAGAAACCTATTCTTAGTGTGAAGCATGTAAATCATAAAGGGGAAGGTCCTGTCATCATGTGGGTGCCCCTATCCACATGCAGTTGTTCACAAAAGGCACAATATTGGACTTGGGGTTTCTAGAATGAGAGATGTATCAGGTCTTTCTGACAGATCTTCAGACCACACCAAGAGAATGAGTCATGCTTGGAGAAGAAGAGAGGATGGAGGATTTTCAATGGCTATGCTACCTTTAGGAAGGAGGGGCTTACTTGGCTCACAGTATGAAGGTGATATAGTTCACAACAGTGAGCAAGACATGGTGGAGGGAGCTGGTAGTAGGGTTTGTCATATCTCAGACCAGGAAGCTGAGATATAACCGGAAGTGAGGCTGGACCACAATCATGAAGCCTTTCTCCTCAGCAACCTACTTGGTCCAGAAAGTCCAGACCTAAAACTTTCACAACTTCCCAGAACATTACCACCAGCTGTGGACTAAGTATTTAAATATGTGAGCTGCACATCGAGGGCATTTCAACTCAAACTGTAACATGGTCTCAAGGATGAAGGCTGTGGAGATGGGTGTAAGAGAGGGATGGGTCTTGGAGTCCATTTGAAAGGTATGTCCTGATGGCTTCCTCTGAACTGTTCTGTAGAAGAAAGTTAACCTTGCTGAGTACAGTCTCAAGAACTAAACTGATGGTAAACAGAGGCAGGAGGATTTGATATGAAGAGAAAACAGTGTCCAAGTGCCTTGAAGAACATATTCCACGTTACTGCAAAGAACCATTGGAGCTGAGCAATGACTGTAGACGAGGTCTGAGTCTTCAGTCTTTCTAGTGACTTGTGATGTTGTGGTTCACCCATGATTCCCTCACTTCATGCAGAACAATGGTTCATTAGCTTGGTGTTGAGCATGATTAATTTTGTGGTAAATACACACATATAACTTGAAAGTGCCTCATGCCTCTAATAATAGATTTTCAGAATGTTTTTAAAGACAGTGCTTTCGACTTACAGAGTTAATCTCCCACTCTCTGCTTTCTTCTATCCCTTCCTGTCTTTGACTTTCATTCTCTGTTCCTCTTTCTCTATTTCTGATTTATTATCTTCCCATCTAATCATCTCTTCCTGAGGTCTTTTATTCCTCATTCTTCCACCTACCTCATTGTGATTATCCACTAATATATAAACAGCATTAACACATTTGTTGAACAAAATCTATTATATAGATACGAGCATTTGTAATATATCCACTCATCATTTTTATATTCTTGGTTGCAGATAAAAAATAAAAGTTAATACAGCCTACATTAAGTTTCATATATGACTTTCTTTGAACTCCTGATATAGTTCAATAAAAGAAAAAAAAAAACTCATGTTCTTCAACTCTCCTGAATCAATTCACAAAAGAGGAACTTTCTCTCTCCACCCTGGGCATACTAAGTACTGAGGGGTTTATACCAGAAACTACATTACATGGTGTGTGCTTTGTTACTGAATAATCAACAGCTCTCTTGTTCCACCCCAGGTGTTCAGGTGTGAGATATTTCTGGGGCAACACTCTCGGCAGAATGGTTCGCTTTACTTCATTGTTGAAAAGGAGGTACTTTCCACTGGTAAATAAACCATTTGAATATTTTTCCTGTCTAGAAGTGAAAATCCTGGGTGAATTTTAAGAGCAGGCAATCAGATAGTTCTGCTGTAGTAAGAGACTGGAGGGCCGGTAACAACAGCTTTCGGGAAGTTTACCATGCAGGAAGAACTGGAAAAGAGGCAACTGTGGCCAATTTTTACGTATTAAATAGCGCATCCTGCTCCAAGAGGGAAAGAAAACAAGACAGTAGCAGATACAAGAGATATGATGCATTTCTGTCCTGTATCCCTGCAAGGCAAGGGATGGTCTAGAAGTTTTATTATGATGTTGGGAGGCTTTGCTTAGGTAACCTCACATCCAGAAAAGAAATCAGACCCCAGCAGGGCTAAGATTTCCCCTGGCTTCAAGCCCAGGTAGATAATATCGCAAATTCTTCTCTTATCCTCCCTGTAACACTACACAGATTTTTATTCTAGTTGTCCCTGGAAAAGACGTGACTAGATGCCACATTGCCAAATCCATCTGTCAGTTGGGTCAACTGGTATCCTTTCATTTGTACCAGGTACTATACTAGTGGTTTGCACGTCTTTTTCTTTATTTCTTCCAGGGATAGGCATTTATTTATTTATTTATTTATTTATTTATTTATTTTCATATGATAGGAAGGCTCAGAGCTCTATGAAGTCCACAAACTTCCCACATTCTTGTAGATTCAGGAACAAAAGATGGGTTCAAGTTCCCATTTTGTTCTGACCTGAACACCTCTCAACTTTCTAGAAATTCAGTTAAAAAACAGCCCATATCTAGGCTTAAACGATCTCTGCCTTTTTTTTTTTTTAAGATCTTGGCACAGCTCTCAGAGAGCTTATGTGGTCAGGTCTCAGTGGAATCCTGAGCCAGGGTGACTAGGAAGTGTGTGTGTGTGTGTGTGTGTGTGTGTGTGTGTGTGTGTGTTTCAGTCTCAGCTTGCAATAAAGTCCAGAGATAAAGTGTTTGAAGTAGACTTCCTGGAGCCAATTGTTACCTTTTGCCTCCCACCACATCATCAGGTACAAGGTACCCATATGCACTCTTTTCCCTCTTTAAGATTTCAAACCATAGCAAAAGCCTCGAGAAATGCTCTCATGGATGTGATGATGAACCCACCACTCATGCAAATGAGAACAGACACAAAATTTTTCCCAGAGACCCCAGCAGCTGCATTCATCTCTGGGCACCATTCTTTCCTCTTATCACAGCTGTCTTACTTTAACTTGTGGATGAAATTGTGAACTTCCCTGCTAGTATGAGAGGGAAAAGGGATGGAGAAAAAAGAATGGCACACAAGGGAATACATTAGCTACAACAACAAGCAATGTTCCTTTGCAACTGACCATAAGGTTCGATTAGTATTATACCTTGTATGTTCCTTATTCCATTGCCAATTCTGCCTCAGCTATCCACCTACCAGGTTAGAGTCTAAGTTACAAGATACATCAAATCTTAAGTAGTGAAGGACATGCAGATTAGTGAGATATTAATTGCACTAGTACTCTGTTCAAAAACAAAAGAAAACAAAAACAAAAACTACCCCTATTGATTTTTGCCACTTGGCGCAAAAATGCTATCTCATGGAAAGATCTAGGTGTGAGGAATAGTCTCTCATTTTAACAGGAACCACACTTCCTCTTGATGATCTAATCTTCCAGTCACTGGGGTAACTTATAATTTTGTTGTCTTTATCCTGGGACATAAGTAACCTGATGTAGCCCAAAGGAAAGTTTTAACAATTCGAACATATTTATCATCTTTGAATAAGTTTGTCCGTGGGGATCTCAGTTTCCAAGGAATGGGAATGACAGTTGAAAAAAATAAAATAAAAAAATCCATTTAAGTGAATTGTTAGATAGAATTTTTCAGAGATGCTAAAATCATTTTTATTCTTTGGATACCAGAAGAGTGTGCTCTAGTTACAGAGACTTTGCACCCAATCTAGTTTGTAGTTCAAAGCAAATAATCATATCAGGGCAAGAAGGTATTGCTTTCCTTCCAACCCTGAAACTATGTACTCTGTACATGTCTGTCACTTTCAAGTCATGCAGTGTCTTGACAAGAGCAGGAAGTCCTTTGAATGTCTTTACTCTTTGGCTTAGATATCAGGTTCATGTTGAGAAGCAATACTGCTTAAACACCATGATTGTGGATAAAGCACTCCGTTTTTCATAGAGGAACAGAAAGAAAGTTCTTTTCCAACTTTGCTCTTTTCCAGTGAGCATAACCTTTTGTTTTCTCACTAGTAGAGTATTTCCATCTCATGGCGATCATCCTAGCCTTTCAGGATGCACTTGACACAACTGGGATTTAAGGTTGGTTTCTGTTAAAGGTGACCTGAACATTCAGCAAGCAATATGTACTCCAGTCCAGTGACAATTGGTCAGCTTTGCTGAGAGGGACCTCTCTTTAGCCATGCCTTCCTCCTTCCCTGCCCCTAGAGCCAACTTACACATGGCCCTCTAGAGTTCAAAATGGAGTTGATAGAGAGGAGACTGATAAATCCCTTCACCATGGGTCTTCTTTTTCTATTGTCTTTTGTAATACTTATAGAGCTTAGGATGTAGCGATATAATGTTTACTTAGTATGCATGAGGTCACAAGGTCAACCCCTAGTTAAGAACATAGAGCAACCCCCTTACCCCACAAAAGAAAAAAAAAACATTGTGATGAGCTCTTCTATTGTGGAGACCTTGGTGAGCATTCTCACAGGACACAGTCCTTCTAGCTAGACTGTAACTTTATAGCCATCTACTCGCCACTTATGGGGACATATTTAAAATATTTTATTATGTTCCCTAGTGCAACTCTGCAATGGAAGAAAGTTGTAGGTGAAGGAAAAGATGTTACATAGGCATCATCTCCAGACGAGTATAGTGGACACTTATATTTTGTCCACCGGTGACTTCAGCATCAGGGGTTTCTTTAATCAGATCATTAGATGCTGTTCCCACTTAGTTTGCCAAGGGCAGGGGATTAGTTTCTACAAGGTCCATGTGATGAGCCAAAACTATTTTCAAAAGAGGAGCTGCTTAAAGAAGAGGGGATGGTTCACTTCCAACCCTAGGTTCCAAGCTGTAGGTCTCTGTGAAGGCTTGCCAGAGCTTCTACACCATGTTCTGTGAAGCTGGAGACCTTTGACTCAGAACTGCTTCTGTTTGCATTGCTTCCTGGAACAGAGGTGGCTCCTTCTCATAATCATCTCTGTTCCTGTTGACTGCTTTAGAAGTTTACCCTGGAGACAACATGCCTAGGTTTTTGATTCCTAACGAGATGGGATTTGTGTGCATTTTATTTTTCTATTTTTACTTGTCAAGAAGCCCAGGAACACTGGTCTCCTAGAAAGTCCGTGAAGACCCTTGTACTTATCAGAGACTATCTTTGAACCATTGTGGTTCAAAGGAATCCTCTTACTTTGATAAGACAATCCTTGTCACCATGGCGACATCACAGAGGAGCAGCATGGGATGCTTGCATGTGGCTGCTCTCTGCATCTCTGTCTGTACTGGTTTCTGGCCCCAAACACCCTGCAACCAGCCCTGGACTCTGCTGTTTGAGAGTCTGTTGCCTTTACTCACCTCTCTTACCAATTAATGATTTGACTCAATGCTAATTCAAACAGAAACGCTTAAAATAGGGAAGTAAAAAGTCTCAATACCACTAGACAGCCAGAGGAGTAGAAAATGAAAAGAACTTCCAGTTGAGTCTACCAAAGATGGTTGACAATCAGGCTTGTCACTAGCTCTGCTGTGAGCAGAAGCAGGGAGCCAGGACATCAGCACATAGCTGATGGCTATGGGACCTTGGGATTGATGGCCTTCTCACGGGCTTTGCTCTGTTTTTCATATCTGTAAAGCCAGTATGGTCTAAATGCAGAAGGTGCTGTAAATCTACTGCAGAAAGAAACCACACAGCTTCAGTGACAGAGTGACTGAGCTTAACCAGATACAGCATAGGATGTGCCTCTTTCTAGTGCTTTTGGGATGCGCCTCTTTCTGGTGCTTCATTTTCAGAGGGCACAGATATCATTTGTTGGTGGAAGTTAAGCCATAAGCTACACCTGAACTATGAGGACGCATACACTCTGCAGCCAACACTAGACCACCAACGGAGAGGAGGAAATAAAGCCCACTGAGGCAACCCACTAGGCAGCCAGAGTGACCATTAAGTGTTGTAGAAATGAAAGGTCTTGCAGGGTCATTGAATATGAGAGAACAGAGAAAAGGAGTCCAGGAAGAGGCTGAAGAAGAGATGGTGGAGCATAGGGGTTGTTATGGACGTGGGGTTAGAGACAGAAATACAGTGAGAACCAGAGAAAGAGTGGTGAGATGGATAACATTTGGAATCATGGTATTGACAGAGTTCCAGTGTGTGCTCAGCCTATCTCCCACAGCTATGCAGGAACGAATGTTAGTATCTGACATGGTTGTATAGTTCACAGGACTTAAGGCTTGACCCAACACATGATAGTTTCAGCAATGAACACAGATCCAGGCCCTAAAATGTTCTCAGTTTTTGTAAATACTCCCATGGGAAACAAGGGAGGCTGATTTTCCATTGTTTGATTTAAAATACTAATTTTTAGCAACCATGCATTTGGTTCAGTTGCCATACATCATCAAGATTCTGACTGAGATCACCCTGAGCTGAGCTGTAGAATGAGCGCTACAGAAACCACATAGTACTGAGTCCTACACAGACAC
>JADRCD010226495.1:0-15000 GCA_019843815.1 Montemys delectorum
ACAACCACTCTGGAAATCAGTTTGGCGGTTCCTCCAGAAATTGGACATAGTACTACCAGAGGACCCAGCTATACCACTCCTGGGCATATGCCCAGAAGATGCTCCAATATGTAATAAGGACACATGCTCCACTATGTTCATAGCAGCCTTATTTATAATAGCTAGAAACTGGAAACAACCCAGATGTCCCTCAACAGAGGAATGGATACAGAAATGTGGTACATCTACACAATGGAGTACTACTCAGCTATTAAAAACAATGAATTTATGAAATTCTTGGGGAAATGGATGGATCTGGAGAATATCATCCTGAGTGAGGTAACCCAATCACAAAAGATCACACATGGTATGCATTCTCTAATAAGAGGATATTAGCCCAGAAGATCAGAATACACAAAGTACAATCCACAAACCACAAGAAATTCAAGAAAAGGAAAGGCCAAAGTGTGGATATTTTGTTCCTTCTTAAGAAGGGAAACAAAATACCTATGGAGGAAGTTGTAGAGACTAACTACAGAGCAGAGATGGAAGGAAGGGCAATCCAGAGAATGCTCCACCTAGAAATCCTTCCCATATTCAATCATCAAATCCAGACACTATTGTGGATGCCAGCAATTGCTGGATGATAGGAGTCTAATATAGTTGCCTCCCAAGATGCTCTGACAGTAACCAATTAATACAGAACTAGAAGCTCACAGCCATCCATTGGACTGAGTACAGGGTCCCCAATGAAGGAGCTAGAGAAAGGACCCAAGGAGCTGAACGGCTTGTAGCTCCTTAGGTCAAATAACAATCTGAACTACCTAGTACCTTCAAAGCTCCCAAGGACTAAAGCACCAACCAAAGAGTAAACATGGTGGGACTAATGGCTCCAGCAGCATATATATAGCAGAGGATGGCCAAGTCGATCATCAATGGGAGGAGATGCCCTTGGCCCTGTGAAGGTTCTATGCCCCAGTGTAGGGGAATGCCAGGGCCAGTAAGCAGGAGAGGGTGGGGTGGTGAGCAGGGTTAGGGAAAGAGGGAACAGGGGTTTGTTTTAGTTTTTGTTTTTTGTTTTTTCTTTTCTTTTTTTCTTTTCTTTTTTTGGAGGGGAACCTGGGAAAGGAGCTATTGTATGACAAGTAAATAAAGAAAACATCTAATAAAAAAAATAAGAAAATGTCTCTGTATAAATCAGTGATACACTGTAATACCACTTCATCTTCTCCGGCAGCCATGCAGCACAAACTTTTTCATTAGGATCAAGCTTTTCTTAGGGGTTGGGTTTAACAAAGGGATCCAGAATATTCTAATGACTTTTAGAGTTGAGATAAGATGGAGCAAACAATACATACCCCATCTTATTAAAATATGTCAGTCCTGAACTGTTTATATTTGGTTTCCCCACATCATATTGCAGTTCAGGCAGAAGCCCAGTGATGAACTTCAGAGAAACACATAATGAGGTCAGATGGAAAATCTTGTTTTGTCTCAGATATGAATTCAATCCATTCTCTCTTTCGTGTGAGACAATATTCACAGAAGGGAAGCTGCTGATGTGCCATAACTTCGCCGACACTGAAAACCCTTTCTCCTTTAGTGCTTTAGTTAGTGTTCTTAGCTGCCACCTGAACAAAAAGGGACTATGCAGAATAAATTGTTAGAGGTAGCCAGGAGTTAAGAATATAGAGTTGCGCCTGAATATTCATTTTCCAAAATGATGTCACAATCAGATTTTTTTTGCTTCATAAAACATGAATAATATAAATCACTGCTTGGTTATACCGTTTTTTGTTGTTGCTGTCTGTATCTTTCCAAGTCTGCTGTATTGTAAATTTGCCAAAGAAGCTCAAGATATAAAAGTGTAGAGGAGACAGTGGTGGGGAGAGAAGAATGAAATAATAATGGTTTATTTTTTCAGACCCATAACATTGGCATTTAGCTGTCAGGAGGAGGCTCTTCACTTCAAATCCATCCTCTAGATCTGCTCTGAGAGCTGCTGTAAAGCCAGAGCTTGTGTCAACACTATGTTCCCATGTCTTTCATGTAACTGTTTTTAAAAAGGTCTAAGGAAATAAATTAGTGCTTTTAAAATTAAAATGACTCTTGCTAAAAATAATAATTTGTTTTTTTACTATTAAGTATAGTTGTCATAACTAAAAACTGATTCTAATAATTAATCTTCCCCTTAAAAAATCAGAGGACTCCCTGAGGATGCAAATAGAGCTTATGTGGAAAATAACAAGGACTTTATGGAGATGTCCTATAAAATTTTAAAATATTAATGCTTTTTTGAATATGTATTCCATTCTCAGAAGAGATCTGTATATGAAATTTTTGTCCTGTGGTTTTTTTTTTTTAAAGTACCTAATCATAGAGTTCCCTTCTGGTATTGCTATCTCATTTAGCCTTGCTGTGTTTTTCTTACTTTGTGGGGAACATGTTCACAGGCATGGTATAAAAATAAATAAAGACTGAAAAATTAACATGGTTCCTACATTCAGCCTTGGAATCCTGATTTGGCCTCTAAGTGACCATGTTTCCTGCCTAACCTAGTTTCTGCCCTGTAGAAACTTTGCTCCCTCATTTTTGAAAGGGGGTAAAACTATGTGACCTTAGTCACTTTTTTATTGCTATTAAAGCTATTTGAAAATATTTTGATAAGCAACAATGGAAGTTTTCTTTTATGCCCAGTTGTTTTTTGTTTGATTGTTTTTATTTATTGTTTTTTTGTTTTGTTGGCTAAAGGGTTCAAGAGCAGGGTGCTAGCACCTACACAGATTCTGCTGAGGCCCTCCTTTCTGTTCTTACCATAGCGGTGGTATCAAATGGCCAAAGAGTATGTAGTAGCTTAGTTCTCTCACATTTCTTAATGAAGCCCACAAACTCTATCACTGCCTCCTCTAATTGTGATTCTCTTTCAAGTGATCTACCAGAAAATACCATCAATATGAGTTACAGAATACATTACCAATGAGTCCAATTTTGGAGACTTGTTAAAAACATATGACTTTATTTTTCCTCTTCCCCCACTAGAATTAATGTTATTTTTGTTCTTAGAAGGCTACTAACTGGTTAAAAAAAGTTGTTTTGTGAATATAAATCTAAATCAGAAATTGTTTGTTTATATTTCTTCACTGTAGAAGTACTGAAGATGACTTTCTAAGGGGAAGCAAACCCACTTTTTGAAGAATATAATTTATGCTTCAGAAAATTGTAGTCAACACATGATTTCATGGATTCTTCTTTTGCCCTTCTTCATAAAAATGTAGAGATGTCAGTGGTGCCTAAAGCTCACACTGACTTTCCTATGGGATGATCAATTTCTTGAGAATATCTACCAGCTTTTGAATCTTTACACCTTGATAGAAATCCAGACTAAGAATAAAAATAGTTGCAATGAGGAAAGTCGGTTGATATTCAGTAAGAAATTTAGCTTTATGTGTTTACTACTTTCTTCTTACTGAGCTACTTTCTGCTAAATTACCAGAGCCAAATTTTTGAGTTCAGTAAGCATGGTCAGAATGAATACCCATTTAATACTGCAGATAACACATATTCTCTGATACATCAGCCACTGATAAATATTCATATTTTTCCACTATTCTGGATAGTTTTATGTCAACTTGACATAAGCTAAAATCATCTGAGAGAAGGGAAATTCAATTAAGAAAATGTCACTATAAGACCATAGTGTAGCCAAGCCTATAGGGAATTTTCTCAACTAGTGGTTGATAGAGGAGGGCCCTGAGGGTTGTGCCATCCCTGACATAGTAGTCTTGTGTTCTATAAGAAAACAGGCTGAGCAAGGCAAGAGGAGCAAGCCAGTAAGCAGCACCCCTACATGGCCTCTACATCACCTTTTACTTCCAGGTTCTTGCCCTGTCTGAATTCCTGGCTTTCAACCATTATGGCAAATGATGTAGAAGTGTTTTTATTATTATTATTATTTTATTATGGACTCCATAATTTTTCTTGTTATAAGTATGGGGAATTCAAAATTCCTTGACTAAGCTTAGATTATGAGTTTCTAGAAAATTTTCTTCTATCTTGATTATCTTTTTTTAAGCCTTATTGCATTATGATGAGAAAAGGTACATGATTTCAATTTATCTGAATTTCTTTTTTTTTAATGATTTATGTATTATATGTAAGTACACTGTAGCTGTCTCCAGACACTCCAGAAGAGGATGTCAGATCACTTTCTGGATGGTTGTGAGCCACCATGTGGTTGCTGGGATTTGAACTCAGGACCTCTGGAAGAGCAGTAAGTGCTCTTAACCACTGAGCCATCTCACCAGCCCCTTATCTGAATTTCTTAACATTTAAAACATATTTTAAGTAAATAGAATTAAATCACATTCTTGTTTCTCTTCAATACCATCAATTTTTTGCATATTCCTTAAAATTTATAAACTATTATAACAATAAAAATGAGTATTATAAAAGTTGTTTGATATAAAACAACAATCAATTTACCAGTCTTATGTAGATGTTTGTCTACAGCAATACTGAAAATACATAAGTTTTTCTCAATATAAATTTTAAAGAACTCCAAACATATTAACTATATATTTTGAAATAATACATCACTACTAGTATTTTCTTAAATGAACATAAATATATAAAGTCTTTTTGTTTGTTTGTTTTCTTTTTAGTAGAGCTTAAAATATTGGCTCTTACTGAGGTACAAGCCTAAAATAAGAACAATTTTAAGACATTGGATTTCATTGTAATAAGGCTGTACTTCAATGACCCTCACATCACCAAAGAATTTTATCTCCATCATAGCTAAGCTGAGAGTTGACAGTTCTGCTGTGCCAAGGAATGAATTATAGGCATGACTTTTGGATACAGACTTCCTGCTATGGTCAAAGCTATTTGACTTGAGTGAGTGACTTCATTCTCAGCCCACGGAGAACAGGTTACATTCATTTAAGAAATGGTGTGTGTATTAAGGTGGTCTATCCGTAAAGTCATTCACGGACTGTTTCAATGAACAATGGTTCTGCTTGGAGGGTGGCACAGACATTAGGTGAGGGTAAGAATCTGTTTCATTGGCTGTGATAATTTGGAAAGGCACTCATCTCAGAGAAAGAGTAACTTATAAGGTCCTCTTCTTCAAACTTGATACAAGAGTTACAAACGTCAAGCAAAGCATTCAGTCTCACTCTTTGTTGTTCTCTTACAAGCCCTCCCCCCAATTTGATTGTTTACATTTCTTTTGGGTATATAAATACTTTTGAAATATGTAAGCTGGTCTGAAAAACATAGTATAGTGTAAAAACATCAATTAAACAATACTACTAATAGAGAAGCTGAGATATGAGAAGCAAGATTTCAAGACCATTATGTTGTACACAGCAAGACAATGTCACGAACAAACAAGCTGAAAGTATATATGGATTGTACAATATTGGACCTATTTCTCCAATTACCAAATTAGAGAGACTGTTGGATGACAGTCAACAAATTTCTAATTCCTCATGTTTTTGTATTTCAATCGATTAGAATATGTTGGTAATACTAATTTTCATATTAAGATATTAAGAAAAAGTAATTGTTACTTCCTGTTGTTTTTGTTGCAAGAGGTGGAATTAGGTTTGTTTGGATTTGTTGAACGATTACTTTCTTGCTTCTTCTATAGTGTAGTTTTGCTCCTTATGTTGATGTTTTTCATCTATTATCCTCTGTAGGGCTGGATTTGTGGAAAGAGATTGTGTAAATTTGGTTTTGTCATGGAATATCTTGTTTTCTCCATCTATGGTAATTGAGAGTTTTGTTGGGTATAGTAGCCTGGGCTGGCATTTGTGTTCTTGTAGGGTCTGTATGACATCTGCCCAGGATTTTCTAGCTTTCATAGTCTGGTGAAAAGTCTGGTACAATTCTGATAGGCCTGCCTTTATGTGCTACTTGACCTTTTTCTCTTATTGCTTTTAAAATTCTTTCTTTGTTTAGTGCATTTGGTGTTTTTATTATTGTCTAATGGGAAGAATTTCTTTTCTGGTCCAATTTATTTAGAGTTCTGTAGGCTTCTTCATGGGCATCTATTTCTTTAGGTTAGGGAAGTTTTCTTCTATAATTTTGTTAAAGATATTTACTGGCCCATTTCATTGGGAATCTTCACTCTCTTCTGTACCTATTATCCTTAGGTTTGGTCTTTTCATTGTGTCCTGGATTTCCTGGATGTTCTGGTTTAGGAGCTTTTTGCTTTTTGCATTTTCTTTAACTGTTGTGTCAATGTTTTCTATGGTGTCTTCTGCTCCTGAGATTCTCTCTTCTGTCTCTTGTATTCTGTTGGTAATGCTTGCATCTATGACTCCTGATTTCTTTCCTAGGTTTTCTATCTCCAAGGCTGTCTGTCTTTCTGATTTCTTTATTGTTTCAATTTCCATTTTTAGATTCTGGATGGTTTTGCTAATTTCCTTCACCTGTTTGATTGTGTTTTCCTGTAGTTCTTTAAAGGATTTTTGTGTTTCGTCTTGAAGGGCTTCCAGCTGTTTACCTTGTTCTCCTGTATTTCTTTGAGGGTGTTATTTATGTCCTTCTTAAATTCCTGTATCATCATCATGAGAAGTGATTTTGTATCTGAATCTTGCTTTTCCGGTGTGATGGTATGTCCAGGACTTGCTATGGTTGGAGTATTGGGTTCTGATGATGTCAAGTAACCTTGGTTTGTATTGCTTATATTCTTATGCTTGCCCCACACCATCTGATTATCTCTAGTGCTACCAGCCCTTGCTAGATCTGTCTAGAGCCTGTCCTTCCTGTGATCCTGGTTGTGTCAGAACTCCTCAGAGTCAAGGTGTCTCTGTGATCCTCTGATTCTGGGATCCTGTGATCCTGAGCTTGTTAGAGCTCCTGGGAGTGGAGCTTCCTCTGGGTGTTTTGGGACTCGCTGTGGAGCTTGTGCCCAAGGTCTGCTCAGGGTACCAGCCAGGCCAGACAGACCTGAAGCAACCAGAGCCACTGGGCTGGCAGTATTCCTCTGTGCCTTGTTCCACTGGTCCCAGTTACTCCTGGTGTTAGGACAGTTGTTGTGTCCTTCTCATCTCTGATCCTGGGTGTGTTAGAGAACCTGGGAGTGGAACTTCCTCTGGGTGTTGTGAGACTGACTGCAGAGCTTGTACCCAAGTCCAGACAGACCGGAAGGCCCATCTTGATTATCTTATTGCTTATAATATTTTTATAATCTTTTCTGAACAATGGAGTTAGCATTATCTTCTTGGCATATGGTCTTAATATTTTTATCTTTTCTTTTTTTATTCTCTGTATGTCTTTCTAAGTATGTACTATTTTTCAGAACAAGGTCTATTGCTTTAACTTTTTTTTTTTTTAGAACACTTTGAATAATTACTGAGCTCATTTTGGCCCAGGCAGAAGTGAATATGGATGGTCTTCCTTCTGGAAAAATGCTTCATTTCAGTCTCTAGTGGTTATTGTTGAGGCAGCAAGTGTGTAGGCTTGATCTCTATAAGTCGTTGAAGGCAATGAAGCCAGTAGGAGTCCAGGGGTTATCCATGGAGAATGGGCTCCCAGGACTTCCTTCCTCTACCTTGCTGGATGTATTTAGACAATTAGTGACCATGTCTGAAATGAGTCTTCTTTACTTAGCCATCAACCAATCTAGCATTAAAGCACTCCTGTCTCCACAAAAGCCCTTCAACTCCCACTCACTTCAGGTGGGTTCAAGCAAAGAATGGCAGAAACTGTTGTGGTACATAGCTTAGCTCCTTTTCTTCCTGGACTCTGATGCTGGGAACACAGAGCTGGGTAGAAGCTTCTGCTTATCTAAGGAGATGGTAGAACTATAGGGTCAACACCACCATCTTGTTTCTAATGTATACCAAGCATCCAAACCAGAAATCTCACCAGCTCCTAGGGACCCCAGACACTGAACTGTTTTACCTCTAATACTCAGCTAATCTTGGAGATGTAAGAGTGGCAGTCCAAGGCATCCACAATACCAACGGAGTACAGATGGGCCATAGGGTTTGAACAGTGTCTTTTTTTTTTTTTTTTTTTTTTTTTTTTGAATCAGCGGCAGCCCATGTGCTCTCCGACTCTATCTCCACATCAGCCACTTGGTTGTGTCTTCACAGACACACTTGGAATGATATTGCAGACCATTATTAAAACTGCATTTTAGATTTTCTACGAGAGTATCCTCTCTATATCCCAAAAAGAAAGATATACAGATGCTGATGGACTAAAGACAAGACAGGGAGAGACCTACAAAATAGTTCTAAAAGTAATACA
Source organism: Montemys delectorum (assembly GCA_019843815.1). Lineage (NCBI taxonomy): Eukaryota > Metazoa > Chordata > Mammalia > Rodentia > Muridae > Montemys > Montemys delectorum. Next base: position 8,242 of record JADRCD010226495.1, read on the forward strand.
TAAAATTTTTAATAAGTTCAAATTTATTGAGTGTTTCACATTTAGTATTCCTTTTAAGTGGGATTTTTGATAAATTAACAGACTATAAAAAGTCCTTTGTCTCCTGAAAAAATTCTGGTTTTGCACTAATATATATATTGTCTATCAGTACAAACACTTTAGTTCTAAATTGGCTAAGATTTGCATGTAAATACCTTTATCTTTTCTGTTGCTTCCAAGATGATTTTTTTCTTGGATCTTGTAGATATCACACAGCTGAATTTAAAATAATTACATTGTGAAAACCTCTGATTTTAAAACTGGATTATTTATTTCATTTAAATTTATAGCAGTTTTTGTTGAGAAACATTAATTCATGTCTCTTTATTATTCCCTTATGTGTACTATGTGCTTCCCCCTAATTTCTATCAGTATTTCCTTTGTTGTATTTAGATGTCTATAGAATACTAAAACTTCTGCAGCTTTAGCAAAACAAGACAAAAATTAAAAGGACAAGTGAACAGAAATAAACAATTTTAATGAAAGGAATCTGAGAACTCACCTTAATCATTGAGTTTAAAGTAACTAAAATGATCAAATGAATGCGTTAGTTTATGAAATAAACATATTAAATAAAAATTTCTGAAAAGGTAGCTGAAGTCATAAAGAAGAATATAAATTCAAATAAACAAATCCATACTTGAAGATGAAGGTATATTTTGTAAACAAATAATACAACTGAGAATATTACTTTATAACGAATATAAACAGATAAAATTAGATTCATTATTATTATAGTAAATTGCTAACTTTGGTGGCTCCAGATAATGCAAATTTGGTGCAGGACATATGAAGGCATCACTTCTTAGTGTGCTAGAGTCAAATTATAAGGAGATGCTCTTTGCTTTCTCTGTAAGTTTCAGTAGAATATATTTAATCTTTGTGGTGTTTTTCCCCTTTCTCTTAAAAAAAACATGCACTGCAGCTTCTAAAAGCTCTTCATATTTCTTTATTTATAGACTTATCCGTTTTGGAAGTCTGCTTGTGAGTTAACTCTTGCTCATGATGTACCTCCTGATCCTCTTTTTAGCACTATATTTTTCTCTGCATAAGACAGAAAAAGTTCCCATAAATCATGGGTTTAACAAATCATTGGTTTCCATCAGACATACTCACATAATCCATAATAAGACTATATATTAAAGTTTATAGTGCCAATCATGTTTTTGCTGTGGTGGATGATGCCTTCATACTTTCTATGACATAGTATTTTCAGGAATTTTACTAAACAGAGTAGCCTTATACTGAATATAAGGGTTAACTACAATATCATAGTATAAAATTAGAGAGCAAGAAACAAAAAGATGTGGTGGGTCAGTTGTAACAACAACAGCATTACAGAAATCATATTTTAAAACTAATGGGGTCTTTTGGTAGAAAACAATTTATCTTCTCCACTTAATTGAGGTTACAGTTTAAGTGGAGGTCTTAGTTTCAACTGCTCCCCTGCCACATAAAGCCTGAGGCCTTCCTTTCTGATTTTTATATCAATATAAAAGTGTGGCAACAATCATTAGTACCCAATTTCAGGCCTTTATACTTTAAGATAATATATTTCTTAGCAAATTAAAGATCTATAAAAATAGTTTTACTGCTTGGACTACAAATTTAGCCAAGGGCACACTTATATTTTATGATATTATTGCTTCAAAACATTGTATGTGTCATTCGCACTGTAATATCAAAATCCCTTTGTGTACTGACCGGAGTTTAATTTTAGGGCATAGGACAGAGTTATTTCAAACAAAAAGTATGAAGTATCAAATTCTTAAAAATAAAACTGAAAGTGGATTATCAGATATTTAACAATCTCATCAAAGCAACAGGAAAAGTTATCACATTATATAAGTAGTCAGAAGTTGTAGAATTCCTAGTCTTTTGTACAAGTAGCCATTCTCCATCTAACCTTTTTTTTTTTTTTTTTTTTTTTGGTTTTTTTTCGAGACAGGGTTTCTCTGTGTAGCCCTGGCTGTCCTGGAACTCACTCTGTAGACCAAGATGGCCTGGAACTCAGAAATCCACCTGCCTCTGCCTCCCAAGGGCTGGGATTAAAGGCTTGCACCACCACTGCCCGGCACAAGTAGCCTATATATTTCAATTTATTTACTAAAATGATACATATTTATAATTGCATATTATTAAAATATTTTCATGAAGGTTATTATCCATAGAATCAGGATGGTGTATGTTTCCTCCTAAGAGCCTCAAAGTTATTCTTCTGTATTGCAGACTGCAAATGAAAAGGTCTAGTCTCAAGATTTAGTTATTTGCAGCATAATGCAGAGAGGGGAGAAAAGGTGAAGCATTCAGTAAAAGTTCAACAAAAGTCTTTTGTTTGACTTCTTAGCTATTTACTAGAAGGTGAAATATAATCTTTAGGATGAAGTGAAACTTCTTTTTTAGGAATTCTGTGGAGGTAAAAAGATCATGATTGCTATCACTGAACTTGCCCTGGGAGGTAAATTCTCTCTATTGTTTTCTATCTGAATCAGAGACCTTCTTCATGGACCAAATATTGTTCATGTTATAAAGTTTAACCACTTAGTTAATGGGCTTGGCAAGGATCCACGAAACCATTATTCTCAAAAAGAAACCTAATGTTGCAAACTTTTAACTATTTAAGAAGGTTTTAAGTGAACTCAAATTATGTCACCTTCCCCCATTACTTTCTTTTTTCCAGCCCCTATTAGCTGCCATCTGCTGCCCTTGTTTCTTCTAATCAACTTGATGACTTCTTTTTTTGATTATCATTGTTTAGTATATATGTGTTTGTTTGTATGTGTATGTATGCAACAACTATATATATACATATATACACACATGTATATACTATATATATACATGTACACATATATGTATATAAAGATATACATATATATATGTGTGTGTGAGCATGAGAGAGTTCATTGCTCTTGTTTATGTATATGTATATTTTCAAGACTGATCACTTTGCAGTAAACAACCAATAATAGTAGTCATCCCTGAGAGAGGCTAATGCTCTACTCTTAGTAGTCATTAGCTGCTGTAGTTCTTTACGTAAGGGTAGGAGCTCATAAAAATACCTCCCTTCCATGTTAACAAGTTCATACGTATTACAAATTTTCTGGTCTTGTTTACTTAGCCATATCTAGAAAACACTTTTCACAGCAGACTTCTGGTATTTTGGCTCCTAAAATCTTTCTACTCCCTCTTTCACAATGCTGGCTGGGCAATAGTTGTAGCTGCTATCATTAGAGATAAGCCCCTGACAATCTGTTGGTGTCTATAGTTTCTAGTTGTGATTTTCTGTGATGGTGTCCACTTGCAGTGAGGAGAAGCTATTTTGATGAAGGGTGGTAGAGGCACTTACCTGTGAGGATAACAATAAGATTTAGAATGTAACAAATTATGCTTGTTTAACAAAGTGGCAGTGGTAGATTATTTCCTAAGATCCATTGCCTTACTAGCCCATGGAAGTTGGCTATGTTATCAGGCAGGATATTCTTCCTACTGAGGAGACCTTAAGTCCTATAGTCATGAGTTGCCTCCAAGATGTGAGTACCACTTAGTGCACCTAATGCATTTCTTGCTATACTTCTAATTGTTGCTGTGTCTTAATAGGACTGTTTAATTGCTTCTACTCTTACCAGCTTAGATAGTATTTTCTGGAATCATAGACGTTAGACTGGAGGAAAAGTGCTTTCAGGTGAGATCCTTGTAGAATTATCTACATATAATACCTATGCAGTTTCTTAGACAATAAGGCCAAATTTCAACCCACAAAAGGCAACCAAGAGCCACATATATAATTTAGATTGTTTTGGAAGTTATTTGGATTAGAGCAAAAAAATCTTTTGACAAAATTCCAACTAGTTTTATGATAAACGTCTTAGAAAAATGATGACATAATAAGGGCTATATATGACAAATTCATAGTGAACATTATTATAAATATAGAGAAATTTCACAGCAATCTCATTAAAATCAGTAATAAAACAGAACTACCCTCTAGCCCCACTTGTTTTCAATGTACTGCAGGAAGCACTAGCTGGAGCAGTATAAAGAGAGGGAAATTAAAGAGATTCATAAAAGAAAAGAAGTCAAAATTTCTCAATTTTTGGGTAAAGTTATATACATTTAAAAATCCCCAAAATTCCATCAGCATCCTTGTAGAAACAATCAACAATTTTTACAAAGTGGCAGAGTACAAAATCAACTTAGAAAAATAAGTAAGTTTTTTGTATATCAAAAACATAAACAATGAGAAAGAGCTCATGGATACACTCCCACTCACAAAAGCAGCAAAGATACTACATTATCTTGGAATAAATTATCAAAGAAGGTGAAAGACCTATACAATGAAAATGGCAAGTCTCCAAAGAAAGAGTGCGATAGACTCTAGGAAATAGAATGTGATCTTATGTTCATAGATTGGTAGACTTAATAGTGTCAAAATGACCATTCTACAAAAAGCAATTCACAGATTCAACACACTTGTAGTCAAAATTGAAATAACCACAACACTCTTCATAGAAATAGAAAAAAATCCTAAACTACATATGGTATGAAAAAAAAGCAATAAATATCCAAAGCATTCTGAAATCTTCTAAAACCAAAAAGCTTCCTTAAAGCAAAGGAAACAATTAACTAGGTGAAGAGGAAACCCACAGAATGGAAGGGAATGTTTGTCAGCTATATATTTTTCAGAGGATTTATATCTACAGTGTAAATAAATTCATAAATAAGAATCAAGTAATCAAATGACCAATAAAAACTAGGCCAGAGATCTAAACAGAGTTCTCAATAAAACAAGTAAAATGGCTAAGAAAGTGTTTATGTGAAAGGAAATGGTGATCTAAAATCATAAGTTAATCTAAATGGCAGAATACTATATAAAATGAGAGAAGTGAATTTTGTACTTTGTAATGCTTATTTATAAATTAATAAGTTCATCCTGTCTAACATTGTTAAGTTTGAGCCTGCACTAACTCTTCTGTTAGAATCAAGAGCACAACATGAAATGCATCATATCTTCCTATAAATAAATGAAAGTCTAGTAAGAATTACAGAGTATATAAGCAATGATCTACAAAACTTTCAAAGCCATTAAATTAAAAAAGAATTAAGATGGATGATAGGAAGCCACAGTTGCCAGCATGGTAAGGTATACACAAATATTCAGCAAGCAGCACTCACATGTTGGTGGCAACCAATAGCTGTCTAACTGGATTTAATGCCCACTCAAAAGAAGAGAAAACCTCCAAGAGAGGATGACATTTAAATAACTTCAGCACTGAGGATAATGAAAGCAGACCTCATGGACGGAAATAACTGGTCTGTTGGAAAATGCACATAAATCATCATATTTGTAAGAGAAGTGTTGAGAAACAAGTTAGAGATTCAGAGTTAAGGCTGGAGACAGAAGAAAGCTAGAACTTTCAAGATAGATAGTATCTTACAAGTATTGCTCAGGAGTGTACCTTGCTTTGTCTTGTTGGTTAATGATGGGAGTGAATCCATGAGGAAAAACACATGCTGAGGAGACAAAGAAGATATCACTGCCAATCATGGAATTAAATTGTTTAAAATTGTGTACATCCAAGGTGAAAAATACCAAATAGAAATTATGAAAAAAAAACTTCTATTGAACATTTAGAGAGATGACTAACATTATAAGGTGCATATAATTCTGGAATTATTATAATATTACGCCATTAAAATCACCAAAAAGTTTTTCCAGTCTTATGAAGAACAATGTAAAATCAATTTTTGTTTCCAACCAATTAAGTATATTCAGCAGTTACATAATGATTATAGTTGGAGTTGGAGATTGTAGTTGTGGTTGGGGATTGTAGCTGTGGATTGTGGTTAAATTACAAATAAAGCATCTCCTTGTGTGTATTTTTTATATTCGTAAACTATTAATCACAAGATAATTCTAGAGAGATTTATGCAAACAGAGCTTTATTTAAGCATTTGAAGTTTAAATTATAAAAGTGAGTTTAGGGGCTGGGGGGATTGTTCAGTTTGTAAATACTTGCTGCATAAGCATGAGGAATTCAGTTAAATCACTAGAACCAATGAAAAGAAAATAAAGAAGAAGAGGGGAAGGAGAAGGATGAGGAAGAGGGGGAGGAAGAGGAGGAGGAGGAGGAAAAAGCAACCGGATGTGGTGATGTATGTTGGCAATCCTAGACCTAAAGTCGCAGAGACAGGAATACTCTTGAAGTTTGTCAGCCAGCCTGCAAGTGCACATGTTGGCATGTAGAGTTACACACAGACATGCTACAAACTCACAAACTAAGCTCAGCACAACTAGACCCATTCCTGCTTCATGTAAATACTGAAACCTGGCAAGATTTTGATTCAAGTCCATTACAATGAAGCATCTCCCAATTTATCCAACTAGTCACCAGCCTAAACCTAGAGTTTTGGCATGTCTCTTTAAAAAAATGCATTTACAAGTGTAAGCTTCTGCCTTTGAGCTAAGGTTGAAAATTGGTATGGCAGGCAGGAATTTGGATTTTTCAAAGGTGACCAAGCAGTACTTGATGTTTCTCTATCAATAAGGAAGCTAACTATCAATTCTGGAATTATGGATTTTTGCACCTATTTCAGATTTTTTTAATCCTGCGAACACATAAGAAACTAAAATGTGTTGCCAACTTAAATAAATTTGGATATACGTAAGATCCAAGAAGGCATTGTCTTCCTTGGATCATTTCAGATGAGAGACCTACC
>JADRCD010226495.1:20000-42862 GCA_019843815.1 Montemys delectorum
ACTCCTAAAGCAGGCTCTATTAACTCATTCCCTCCTTCAAAAAGGGGTATGTATTTCTTTGAGGTACATTTATAAATTTGTACTATTATTATTATTATTATTATTATTATTATTATTATTATTGAAGGAGGAACAAAACAATGGAAGTAATGTCTACTTTCTTACCATCGCTCATTTGGAACAGAGCACAATGAATGCTATGTTACTTTGGCTTTGCCAAGATCAGAGGAGCTCTACAGACAAAGAGAATGATGGGATACATAAATTGCTTCTTTCTCTCAATACGAGGAAAACAGAACTCAGGAAAATTAAATCACCATGGATAATCAACTGGACAATTTAAAGTCAATTGACTCTTTTTATATAAAAGAAATATTTTGCCTGTGAATGGATTGGTTATGTAAGTTTTTATCTTTAAAGCTTTCTCCCCTTAGGATTGCTTTGTTCATTAGTACAAATGAACTTTTGTAGGTATGTATATTATGACAGAATTTTGCCGTGTATTGCATTAAAGATGTATATTAATTTTAGTTTAGAACCATTTTCATTATATTGATTTTACCAGTAACAGAGTATGAGAGGTCTTTCAACTGTCAAGTATCCTTTAAAATGTCCTGATGTTTTATATAAAGGTCTTTCACTTCTATGGTTATATGTTTTCTAAAGTACTTATTTTGGGAGGGGGCGAGTTATTATGACAAATGTGATAGTTCCTTTTTCTTTTGTTTTTCTATAGAAACTTATATTTATTTATATCCCAAATACTGCTCCCCTCCAACCCTTCCACAGAGTCGCTACTCCAGTCTCACCTCCCCTTCTCCTCCAGGTGAGTGGTGCACACTGGGCATCCCCCAACCCTTCTCCCCCAGGTGAGTGGTGCACACTGGGCATCCCCCGACCCTGGCAGACCAAGCTTTGGGGGCTTAGACACATCCTCTCCTAATTAGGCCAGGGAAGGCAGCTCTCTTGGGAAACAGATTCCCCAGTCAGGTCACAGCTTTAGAGACAATCGCTCAATCCAGTGGCTGGGGAACCCACCTAGAGACTGAACTGCATGCCTCCTAAATAGCTACATACAGTGCCATGGGCCTTATTCCAGCCTGTTATGCTATTTTGTTGGTCTCCAAGAGCTCCCTGGGGCCCAGGTTATTTGACTCCTATGGAGTTCTCATCCCCTTTAGGGCCTTCAATCATTCCCCAAACTTCCTTAAGAGTCTCTGAACTTCATTTATTGTTTGGTTGTGGATATCTGTATTGTTTCTGTCAGTGTGGGGTAAAGCCTGCCAGAAAACAGCCATGATAGACTCCTGTCTGCAACCATAACAGAGCATCACTAATAACGTCAGGGACTGGTGCCTGCCCATGGGATGGGGGCTAAGTTGGACAGGTTATTGGTTGCTCATTTCTTTGTTGCTCTGTTTAGAATTACCTGTTTAACTCTGTACCCAATTGTGAACTGAGTTACTTGGTTTGCTGGAGATGAGCTTATTGAGTTCTTTATGTTTTTTGGATATTACCTCTCTGTTGGATGTAGGGTGAGTGGAGATCTTTTTCTAATCTTCAGATTGCCGTTTTGTCTTATTAACAATGTCATTTGCCTTACAGAAGCTTTTCAGTATCATGAGATCCCATTTATCAATTATTTATCATAGAGCCTGAGCCATTGGTGTTATGGTCAAGAAATTGTTTCCTATATCAAGCATTCAAGATTATTTCCCATTTTCTCTTCTATTAGACTTAGTGTATCTGGTTTTATGTTGTGGTCCTTCATGCACTTGGACTTGACTTTTGTGCAGGGTGATAAATACAGTTCTGTTTGCATTACATCAGTTAGACAATCCCTATTTGTTGAATATACTGGTTTTCTTCCATTGTATGGTTTTGGATTCTTTGTCTATAAATCAAGTGCCCATGGGTGTATGGATTTATTTCTGGGTATTCAATTCAATTCCATTGATTAACCTTTCTGTTTCTGAGTCAGTTCCATGCAATTTTTATCATTCTTGTTCTGTAGTATAGCTTGAGATGTAGGATGAGTGGAGATTTCTAATCTGCAGGTTGCCATTTTGTTTTCTTGAAGTTTGTATAATGGATTAGATTGATGGATTTTTACATATTTAACCAATCCTGCATCTCTGGGATGAGGCCTACTTGGTCATGGTGAATGATATTTTTGATATGTTCTTGGATTTGGTGTGTGAGAATTTTCTTGAGTATTATTGTGTTGTGTATAAGCAAAATTGATCTGAACTTCTGTTTCTTTGTTGAGTTTTTGTGTGGTTTAGTTTCAGTGGGACTAAAGTTTCATAGAGTTAGGTAGAACTATTTTGTGGAATAGTTTAAGGAGTATTGGTATTAGCGCTTCTTTGAATGAGTGGTAGAATTCTGCACTAAAACCATCTGGCCCTGGGCTTTTTTAAATTGGGACAGTTTTAGTAACTGTTTCTATTGCCTTAGGGGGGTCACAAGACTGTTTACATAGTTTATCTAATCTTTATTTATCTTTGGTAAGGGGTATCTAAAAAACTCATTCATTTTACTTAGATTTTTTTCCAGTTTTGTAAAGTACAGTCTTTTGAAGTGAGACCTACAGTTGTTTTTTTTTTTTAAACTTCCTCAGTTCCTACTGTGTCTCCCTTATCATTTCCGATTTTGCTTATTTGGATACTGCCTCTGTGCCTTCCACTTAGTTTGTCTCATTACTTGTCTATCTTATTGATTGTCTCAAAGAACCAGGTCTTGGTTTTGTTGATTCTTTATAATATTTTGTTTCTAACTGATTTCATACCTGAGTTGATTATTTCATGCCATCTAATCTTCTTGTTTGTGTTAGCTTCTTTCTGTTCTCAAGTTTTCAAGTGTGCTGTTAAATTTGTAGTGTGTGCGCTCTCCAATTTGTTATGAAGGCACTTAGTGTTATGAATTTTCCTCTTAACATTGCTTTCAGTAGGTTGTGCCTTAATTTTCATTGATTCTAGAAAGCCTTTAATTTCTTTCTTTATTTCTTCCCTGATAAAGTAACTATTGAGTAGAAAGTTTCCATGGGTATGTACACTTTATATTGTTTTTTTGTTGTTGTTGAGGTCTAGCCATAATACATGTTGATCAGACAAGATGCAAGGCATTATTTCAATCTTCTTGTACCTATTGAGGTTGAGGCCTGCTTTTTGACAGATTATATAGCCAGTTTTGGAGAAGTTTCCCAAAGTTGCTGAGAAGTTTATTCTTTTTTTTTTTTTTTTTTTTTTGGCTTGGTAGAAACGTTCTGTAGATATCTGTTAGGTTCTTTTGGTGCATAACATCTGTTAATTTCATTATTTTTTTGTTTAGTTTTTGTATCAATGACATGTCTGCCAGTAGCCAGTCCCTCTGTGGCATTTTCTTTTTTCTTGTTGGTTCTTCTTGAGGTAGCAGAGTGGGAAGAGTGTAGGCTGAGGATAATACTTTGTCTTACATTTCTGAGGTAAGACTTTGTCTTACAAGATTCTGAGGTAAGGCTCTGTCTTATGAGAAATTTAGGGTTGCTGTATAATAAAAAGTTTACTTATCTAAGTCTAAGTTACTACGCTATTATTGTTGACCTGCCTTCTGTGATCCTCTGAGGCCAGAAACTGCAGTTTCTGGCACTTAGCACCTCATCCTAAAACAGCAGGATATTAAGTAAAGGATTGATTGCTAGAGCCTTTTCCCCCCCCGATTGTCCAGAGGCCTCTGGCTTGTCAGACTAGGGGGAAGTTTGGAGCAATAAACTTCTATTGAACCAGGAGAAGAGAATAACACTTGCACAAGGAAAAACTTTTACATAAGCAAATATGCATAAGCTCACATAAATTCATATACACATTCTTTTTTATTTTTTCATTTATACATATCCATTTACACCCAGTTGGGCCCAGCTTGCATGCATTCTCACAATTACATACTTATGCACACACATGCACACATTCTCACAATTACATTTTTACACAGACGTCCATACTTACATATTCATATAGAACAAAAGACCAAACACTGGTACAGAAAGAACTCACTCATTCTGGATAAAAAATGGAGCTCCAGTCTTTATTACATAGAGAAGGAAAAGGCTTCTACTCTTTTAATTCTAAATGAATTAAACCCATGTTTGTAAGGAAAAAAAATTGTTTCTTTTAATAAGACTAAGCCTTCCTTGTCCTTACCGCGGGACCTATTAAGCCTGCCTGCTGCTTCTGCTCTCTGCAGCAGCATCTTCTTTTTTCCTCTTCCCCTCTGCATTCTGCACATTGCTCTCTTAGTATTTTGTTACCTATAGTTTTTAAGTTATTCCACTCTGCATTCTCCTTCTAGTCTAAAAAGTGTTCTAAAAACTTCTCCTCAGCTCAGTTCCTCTCTCAGCTCAGTTCTTCTCACCTCTCTTCCTCTCACTTCAGTCCCCCAGTTCTGACACTTCTCTTTGTCCTCAGCCCTTAAGCATCTTTCAGAATACATGATCACCTATTTAAAAGTTCATCAAAAGTCCACACAGAAAATCAAATCATAAATTGAAATAGAAGTTTACAACAGAGAATGTTTACATGCATATCCATTAGGAGTACTTATCTAGCTAAACATCCATCACCTGTCTCAGCTCCACAGGTTCACCAAAGGTTTAAAACCATAACTAAGTTTTACATGAAGTTTTGCATAGATGAACCCAGTCAATATTATATCTTCTGTCCTAACATCTATAATAAATTGTTAGTCCCCTTTTTAGGAACTTTGGTTAATTGTTTTACAACCTCTTGGAGTATGCTCTGAATAGAAGAAAGTCTGATTACTATCTAAGAGCAATTAACTGGTGACACTTGGGAGACTGGCAGAGTTCTCATAGCAGTTTTGACTATCAGAAAAGGAACTAATACCAGTCCCACTATAAATGAGCTTAATAATCACTGATGTAGTTTTATGAATTCTTATAGGATCATCATTAAGACTTAGGTCATCTATTTGTCTATATAGCATCACTACAAGACAGTTCATCTTCATGGAACTGCAGAGATCTGCTCCAAAGGGATGTGCTATTACTTAGTGATTATTATATATGTATAATAATAACAGGAAAAGCATATTAATAGCAGAAATCTTTCCTAAAATGAATCCCTTACAGCCTTGCTTAATAAGGGCTCACCTGTCACAGATTATATAATAATCAGAAGCAGGTCATTTCAGGATGATCACCTGCTAGTTACTAGCTTGTCCCATTATGGCTTCTGACACCTGTCAATTGATGAGAGCATGGTCTTGAAAACTCCCACTATTATTTTGTGGGGTTTAATATATGATTTGAACTTTTAGTAAAGTTTCTTTTATGAATGTGTGAGTTCTTGCATTTGGTTGTACATATTCAGAATTGAGATGTAATCTCGGTGGCTTTTTCCTTCAATGAGTATGAAGTGTCTTTCCCCATCACTTTTGATTACTTTTTGGTTGAAAGTCTATTTTATTAGATATTAGAGTAGTTACTCCATCTTGTTTTGGGTATATTTGCTTGGAATACCTTTTTCTTGTCATTTACTCTGAGATAGTATCTATCTTTGCCTCTGATGTATGTTTCTTGTATGTAGCAGAATGATTGATCCTGTTTACATTTCCAGTCCATTAGCTTATGTCTTTTTATTGGTGAATTGACTCCATTGATGTTGAGAGATATTAATGACCAATGATTGTTATTTCCTGTTATTTTTGTTGCTGAAGGTAGTATTATTTATGTGTAATTCTCTTCTTTTGGTTCTGCTGTGAGATGATTACTTTCTTGTGCTTTCTTGGGTGTAGTTATCTTCCTTGTATTGGAGATTTCATTCCAGTGTCCACTGTAGAGCCAGACTAGTAGAAAGATACTATTTAAACTTGATTTTGTCATAGAATATCTTGGTTTCTCCATCTATGGTGATTAAGAGTTTTGTTGGGTAAAGTAGTCTGTACTGGCATTTGTGGTCTCTTAGGGTCTGCAAGACATCTATCCAGGATCTTCTGGCTTTCATAGTCTTTGTTAAAAATCAGGTGTAATTCTGATATGTCTGCTTTTAGATGTTATTTGGTTTTACTTCCCTTTAGAGCTTTTAATATTCTTTCCTTTTTCTGTTCATTTAATGTTTTGATTATTATGTAGTGGGTGGATTTTCTTCTCTGGTTCAATCTGTTTGGTGTTTTATAACCTTCTTGTACATTTAGAGTCATCTCTTTCTTTAGGGTAGGAAAGTTTCTTCTATGATTTTGTTGAAGATATTTTCTGGCCTTTTAAATTGTGACTCTTGACCATCTTCTCTTTCTATTACTTTTAGGTTTGGTCTTTTGATAGTGTCCCAAGTTTCCTGGATGTTTTGAGTTAGAAACCTTTTACATTTGGCATTTTCTTTGACCTATGTATCAGTTTCTTCCCTGGTATCTTTTACACCTGAGATTCCATCTCTTGTATTCTGGTGGTGACGCTTGCCCCTGTAGTTCCTGTTCTTCTTCCTAGGTTTTCCAACTCAAGCTGTCTCAGTGAGCTGGTGAGCCTGGGTCAAGCTTCCTCTGGGTGTGATTTGGGGTGTGGAGGGCTATAGCACAGTGTCTGCTCCCAGGCACAGATGCAAACTGGAAGGATCTTGTCCTCTTCTGACACACCCAGGCTCACAGGCTCACAGGAGAGACAGACTCCAGTCAGAGACAGCAAATCCAGCTAAAAACAGTGGTAACCAAATGGCAAGAGGCAAGAACAGGAACAAAACTAAGAGAAACCAATGCTACTTTGGAATCATCAGAACCCAGTTGTCCCAACACAGCAAACCCTGCATACCTGAAAAGCAGGATTGTGATAGAAATTTCCATTTCATGGTAATGATAGAGAACCTTAAGAAGGACATAGATAACTCCCATAAGGAATACAGGAGAATGCAGGAAAACAGGTAGAAGCTTGTAAAGAGGAAACAAATAAATCCCTTAAAGAAACACAGTAAAACACTACCAAACAGGTGAATGAATTGCACAAATCCATCCAGAATCTAAAAATGGAAATAGAAATATTAAAGAACTCACAAAGGGAGACAACTCTCGAGATAGAAAACCTAGGAAAGAGTCATAGATGCAAGCATCACCAAACAATTGCAAGAGATAGAAAAGCAAATCTCAGGTATAGAATATAACATAGAAAACATTGACACAACAGTCAAAGAAAATGCAAAATGCAAAAAGCTCCTAACCTAAAACATCCAGGAAATCAAGGACACAAAGAAAATACCAAACCTGAGAATAATAGGTATAGGAAAGAGGAAAGATTTGCAACTCAAAGGGCCAGTAAACAACTTCAAAAAAATTATAGAAGAAAACTTCCCTAACCTAAAGAACAAGATGCCCATAAGCATACAAGAAGCCTACAGAGCACCAATCAGATAGGACCAAAAAAAAATTTCCTCCCATCCCATAAAAATCAAAACATCAAATGCACAGAACAAAGAAAGTATATTATAAGTGGTAAGGGAAAAAGATCAAGTAATATATAAAGGTAGAACCTAGCAGAATTATACCAGACTTCTCAATAGAGACTCTAGAAGCAAGAAGATCTTGGGCAGATATCATACAGAGCCTGAGGGAACACAAAATACCAACCCAGGCTACTATACCCAGGAAAACATTTCAATTACAATACATGGAGAAAGAAAGATATTCCATGGCAAAACCAAATTTAAACAAAATCTTTCCACAAAGCCAGCCCTACAAACTCCAAATCAAGGAGGGAAAGAATACACACAAAAAAAGTACAAAATTAATCTCCTCACAACAAATCCAAAAGAAGAGAACCACACAGACATAATTCTACCTCTAACAACAAAGATAATGGGGAACAAGGATTATAGGTCTTTAATATCTCTCAACATCAATGTACTCTATTCCCCAATAAAAAAGACATAGAATAACAAACTGGATATGTAAACAAGACCCAGCATTTTGCTCTGCATTTTGCTCAGTGAAAAACATAGACAATACCTCAGAGTAAAAAGATGGAAAAAAATTTCCAAGCAAATGTTCCCAAGAAACAAGCTGGAGTAACCATTCTAAGAAAAATAAAATTGACTTTCAACCAAAAATTATCAAAAAAGATGAAGAAGGACATTTCATTCTCATCAAAGGGAAGACCTACCAAGATGAACTCTCAATTTTGAACATCTATGCCCCAAATGCAAGGGCATTCATATTTGTAAAAGAGATGTTATAAAGCTCAAATTATACATGGAACTTCACAAAATAACAGTGGGAGACTTCAACACCTGACTCTCCTCAATGGACAGATCCTAGAAACAGAAACTAAACACAGATACTGTAAAACTAACAAGAGTTATGAACCAAATGGATTTAACCGATATCTACAGAACATTTCCCCCTAGAAAAGAATATTCCTTTATCTCAGCACTTCATGGTACCTTCTCCGAAACTGACCATATAATCAGACACAAAGCAAATCTCAACCTATACAAAAAGAGTGAAATTATCCCATGCATCCTATCAGATCAACACATACTAAAGCTTGTCTTCAATAGCAACAAAAACAACAGAAAGCCCACATACATGTAGGTGAAGAACTCACTATGCAATGATCACTTGGTCAGGGAAAAAATAAAAAATAAATTGAAGACTTTTTAGAATTTAATGAAAATGAAGCCACAACATACCTAAGGCTGCCCACTTTCTCCCTATCTATTCAACATACTAGTTGAAGTTCTAGCCAGAAAATTTAGAGAGTAAAAGAAGGTCAAAAGGATACAAATTGGAAATTAAGAAGTCAAGATATCATTATATGCAGATGTACTTAAGTAACCCCAAAAATTTCACCAGAGACCTCCTAGAGCTGATAAACAACTTCAGCAAAGTGGCTGGATATAAAATTAACTCAAACAAATCAGTAGCCTTCCTCTACTCAAAAGATAAATTGGCTGAGAAAAAATTAGAGAAATAACACTTTTAACAATATTCACAAATAATATAAAATATCCTGGTGTTATTCTAACCAATCAAGTAAAGGATCTTTATGACAAGAGCTTCAAGTCTCTGAAGAAAGACACTAAAGAAGACCTCAGAAGATGGAAAGATCTCCCATGCTCATGGATTGGCAGAATTAATATAGTAAAAATGGCCATCTTGCCAAAATAAATCTACAGATTCAATGTAATTTCCATCACAATTCTAAATTAATTCTTCACAGAGATAGAAAGAGCAGTTTTCAAATTCATCTGGAGTAACAAAAAACACAGGATAGAGAACACTATTCTCAACAATAAGAGAACTTTGGAGGGGAATCACCACCACTGACCTCAAGCTCTACTACATAGCAATAGTGATCATAACTGCATGGTACTGGTACAGAGACAGGCAGGTAGATCAATGGAGTAGATTTGAAGATCCAGAAATATACCCATGCATCTGTGATTACCTGATCTTTGACAACGAATCCAAAACCAACCAGTGGACAGCATATTCAACAAATGGTGCTGGTTCAAGTGGCAGTCAACATGTAGAAGAATGAAAATGGGTCTAGTCTTTATCTCCTTGTACAAAGGTCAGGTCAAAGTGGATCAAGAACCTCCATATAAAACCAGATTCACTGAAGTTAGTATAAGAGAAATTGGGGAAGAGCCTCGAACACATTGACACAGGGGAAAATTTCCTTAACAGCACACAAATGGCTCGTGCTATAAGATCAACTATTGACAAATGGAATCTCATAAAATTGAAAAACCTCTGTAATGCAAAGGATACTGTCAATAGGACAAAACAGCAACCCACAGATTGGGAAAAGATCTTTACCAACCTTACATCCAATAGATAACTAAAATCCAAAATACACAAAAACTCAAGAAGTTAGACTCTAAGGAACCAAATAATCCTATTAAATAATGGGGTACATAGTTAAATAAAGAATTCTAAACTGAGAAAACTTGAATGGCTGAGAAGCATGTAAAGAAATGTTCAACAGTCTTAGTCATCAGGGAAATTCAAATCAAAATGACCCTGAGATTCCACCTCATACCAGTCAGAACAGCTAAGATAAAAAAAAACAAAAACAAAAAAACAAAAACAAAAACAAAACAAAAAAAAACCTCAGGTGACAACAGATGCTGGTGAAGATGTGGAGAAAAAG
Organism: Montemys delectorum; assembly: GCA_019843815.1. Taxonomy (NCBI): domain Eukaryota; kingdom Metazoa; phylum Chordata; class Mammalia; order Rodentia; family Muridae; genus Montemys; species Montemys delectorum. The sequence continues at coordinate 30,133 of JADRCD010226495.1, forward strand.
GAACACTCTTCCATTGCTGGTGGTATTGCAAGCTGGTACAACGATTCTGGAAAACAGTCTGGCAGTTCCTCAGAAAATTTGAAATTGTTCTACCTGAGAACACAGATATACCACTCCTAGGCATATACTGAAAAGATGCTCCAACATATAACAAAGACACATGCAAAAGTATGCTCATAGCTGCCTTATTTATAATAGTCAGAAGCTGGAAACAACCCAGATGTCCCTCAATAGAAGAATGGATAGATAAAAGTGGTACATTTACACAAGAGAGTACTACTTAGCTATTATAAACATCAACTTCATGAAATTCACAGGCAAATAGATGCAACTAGAAAATATCATTTTGTGACATAACCCAGTCACAAAAGAACAGACATAATATGTACTCACTGATAAGTGGGTATTAGCCCAAAAGTTATGACTCACAGAGCATATGAAGCTCATGAAGAAGGAAGACCAAAGCATGGATATTTCAGTTCAACTTGGAAGGGGGAACAAAATAATTATGGGAGATAGAAGGAGGGAGTGTTCTGGGAGAGAGAGAGAAGTGAGAGGGAAAATAAGGGGTAAGGATCAGGTGTGGGGAGAAGTACAGAGGGTCAGGAAATTGAACTGAGGTGTGTAGCAGTAGGAGATGGGGAACTGGGGGAGGTCACTAGAACTTCGCAGATGCCAGAGGTGCAATATGTTACCAGGACACAATGAGAATGACATCATCCAAAATATGCAACAAATGGGAGATAGAACTGGTAGAGACCATATACAGATAGGCATGTCCCACCATTGAGAGATGGGGCCACCCAACCATCTCAAAAATTTTAACCAGAATAGTACCTGTCTAAATGAAATACAGGGACAAAGAGTGGAGCAGAAACTGAAGGAAAGGCCATCCATAGATCTCCCCACCTAGAGATCCATCCCATCTGCAAATACCAAATCAAGACACTATTGCTGATGCCAAGAAGTGCTTGCTGACAGTATCTTGGTAGAGCTGTCCCCTAAGAGGCTCTGCCAGAGCCTTACCAATACAAATGTGCATGTTCACAGCCAATCATTGGACTAAGCATGGAGGGCCCCAACAGAAGAGTTTAGGGGAAGGACTGAAGGAGTTGAAGGGAAATGCAACTCCATAGGAAGAACAACAGTATCAATTAACTGGACTCCCCAGTGCTCTCAGGGACTAAACCACCAACCAAAAATTACACATGGAGGGACACATGGCTCCAGCTGCATATGTAGCAGAAGTTTGCCTTTTCTAGCATCAGTGTGAGGGGAAGCCCTTGGTCCTGTGGAGGCTTAATGCCCTAGCATAGGGGGATTCTAGGGGAGTAAATTGGGAGTGGGTGGTTGAGTAGGGAGCATACTCATAAAGGCAGGGGGAGCAGATGGAATAGGAGCTTTGCAGAGGGCAAACAGGGAAAGGGGACAACATTTGAAATGCAAATAAATAAAATCAATAAAAAAAGGAAAGAAAATCTAGATAAGACTTGCACCATGAAATTCTGTCTTAATGGACTTTATTCACATGAATAGAAATACCTTTGTATGCTTATTTTATGTCATTAGTATTGAAGAGTGAAATCTGTCAAGATTACAATTTTTATCTAATAAGAATGCATTTTTGTGTATGTGAAATGGTAAAGAATACAGATTTCACAAAAATCTCAGTTTAGCTAGGCAACTTTCCCTAATTCAGAGTATATCTTTTACATTTTCTTTTACTTTAATGCAAGTTTATCATAATAAAAATATCTGAAGTCCTCAATATCAAAGCACATTATGCATGCTGATATGATATCCATTTTGAATATTTCAAACTATGAAACTTTTTCATGCACAAAACAAATAAAACTTTATAAAATAGTAAATTTCAAGAACATGTTTAAGGTATTGATAGGGTGTAAGAATGCTGTATTTATATTTGTCTTCCATTTCCTAATATAACTCATATAGGTACATACATTTTATGTATATATATATATATATATATATATGTGTGTGTGTGTGTGTGTGTGTGAGTGTGCACTTGTGAAAATATTCTAAATGTTTGAATATAAACATTATGTGTTTTAAATAAGGTATATTTCAGTTATAGTGAACATTTATTCTTTTATTAAAATTATATGATTTCAGTAGCAAATAAAAGATTTGCAAACAATGTAGTAATGTGCTATCTAGTTGTCTTCAGAAATGAAAACAGTTTTTCCATGATTTCAGTGTCAGTCTTGACAAATTGCTGAGAGCAGTGTGGTGAGAGGGTGAAATAAAATGGCAGAACTGTGAAAGTAATTCCAAGTCATTTGGATTTTCACTTTTTGGGGGGTTAAAATGACTTCTTTTATAGGATCCTAAATTGTGGGAAACTTGACCATACTATTTTTATCCTGTGTTTTTTAAACAGAGAAAAGGAATTACCACTGAACTATTTACTCAAAAATCAAAAATTTAATGTATTATCATTTTTCCTTTGAGAGGAAAACAATTGAAAAATCATATCAGCAATAATAATGTGTAGAATATAAATGTTAGGCTATATTGAAGAATTAATGAGAGTTTACAAAATTTCATTTTTGGAGAAAGTTTGCTTTTTCTGCATAGTAAAATTTATGATCAGATATATTCAGCACTATAAACCTGCTTTACCATTTCTGCACAAAATTGACATTCAACCATGTTCTAACAGCTCAGATACTGGCAATGTCTACAAAGATGCCACTGGAAAATATATATAGTGCATAATTTCAATTTCTTTGCTGTCAGGGTAACATGTGAGCTTCATATGCTTTAGTGAAGTCTAGCAGTACAAATGTGTCAAAATACCATAAAAAATTGTCTTCTATGATTAACATTCAGGATTTAGGACCATGGCATTTGGGATATTTATCTCTTAGGAGGAAAAGATAATTTATTCTTGGACAAATGTATATACATAATGTTTAACACACATACACATTAGCTGAAGTTGCCATAATCTGGCGTTTTTAGGATTCCTTTTGTTCATTTGTTTGTTTGTTTGTTTTTGTTTAATTGTTTGTTTTTTCTCATTTAGTCATCATCCTAAAAAACAACTAGAAAGTTATATAAGATATGTTCAGAGATTTAAAAATTTAATTCAATAAGGGGAAATATGTATATTTTATATCTATATAAACTTATATTCAAGAAAATAAATAATGTTTTAACTGGGATGCTTTTGTTGAGTGAGACAGAAAAGGAACTGTTTGCTGTTAGCAAAAATGTAGTAACTCTCATAAATGAGAAGTTGAAGAAGGAAACTGGTGTGAGACAGCCATAGGAATGTGATTAGCATTTATGCTATTGATTCTCTGCTTAGCTCCTGCCTCAGAGAAACATCATTTTAAACTCATGTTTTACATTCTTGCCATGGCCATGAACTGCTGTCAGCCTCAACAGCCTGGTATAAAGATTGTTTTCTGAGTTATGAAGGCATCTCAGTTCCATTTTGTACATGTTAGAGTATGATTTTTCTATATTTAGATGTTGTTATAACACAGACAAAGAACAGGAGACCCTGCTCCTCTTGGGCTCTCTAATAAAGCCGTAAGATTTTGCTTTGTTAAATATTAAGTCCTTGACAAAGATTGTTCTGTAACTTTGGGACAAAATAGAAGTGTATATAAAGCCTTCACCTACACCAAACTGCAATGGTTGTTTCAAACACCAGCCTGTAAATAATTGTGATGTGAGCTGTGTTAACAGATGCTATTCCTCATGGAATAAGAGTAGGCATTTTAGATGTGGCAAGAGAAGCTATGATTCAACTTTGGGTATTTGATGGATATTTTCTCAAAAATGAATTGTACTATTTTATTGTACATAAACATTTCTTCACAGGGCAAAGTCTGGGAATGGCTATTCTATACTTACCAGTAAGTTCTCATATTTTTTGTTTGGTTCGCAAATAGGGTATATACGGACAGAACTTGGAACCATTCCATTGGAGACTGCTTACATATGCCAACATGCAGAACCTCACTAATGGTCACTGCTTGAAGTTCATTAAAGTTTTAAACTGGAAAGACATATGATATTAGTAACATAATCCTCTAGCTTTAATAGTGTGACAGTACTGCATCAGTGTAAACAAGATGAAATTTTTATTTATTATTAATAATTATATTTGTATAATGAGGGAAAGAACAGCAGCCTTGCTGAACTGATAAACAATTAAGTAGATTGATATTTTTTTACACAGGATTTCATATCCTTCTAACACCTTCTCAAACAATTCTCTAGATAATAACAAAATAACCATAATGAGTATGCTGTTGGTATCATTGTTAGAAGTTGAAACGTTTACTTCTTGGGGAAGGTACAAATAAAATGATTGTTAGCATTCTTTTATTAATTCCTAAATATCACCAATTGTTTAAAATTATCTTGGGTGGTAGGCTTTCAAGCATTATGAGAACATAGTCCCTTACCAAAAATTCTCTTTTCATATTACATTTGTACTCTAGGACTTTAAGAACATGTAGATCTCAAAAAGCAATGACCATGTAAAGCATTCAGTTATGCTTGTAGAAGGTAGTAGTTCACTTGATGATGTTCAGGATAAATATTTTAAAAATGGAAAAATTAGCATGATTCTTATTTGGAGATTTTAGCATTTTTCATATAGTTAATTATCAAATACATATAATCTTATGAGAACTGTAAAAAATGTAACATTTTATTTATAGCTTAACTCTTGTTTGAATAAATAGGGAGCTTTTACCATTCAAAACAAGGAAGTTATCCAGTGAACAATGTCATGTTTGTATCTCTCCACTAGCCTCTCTTTCTAACTATAAAGTTAAAAGCTACTGTTAATTTCATGCACATTGTTTTAGGATATATGCCTGTGTATAATAAATTGTGTTTTTCTTTCTTATGAGCATGATATGTTACTCTATATACCATTTTTGCATATGCCAAAATTGTTACCTTAGTCATGCTATTTGGGCTTAATACAGGAGGGATACTACCCAACATCACATGAGAATTTCTGAATTCAATTTTTTATAACTACATTGTGTAAGTATGATATTATTTCAATAGTTATATAGTGAATGACAGTAGGCTATTTCCAAATTATACATTGCAATGTGTCATCTTATCTTACAATGTACACATTTCTAATATACCTCCTATGTTCTTTAGTACTAAAAGAAATGTAGGCTAAAACATAAAAATTTTGATTTCTAGAGTTATTAGGATTATTTTTATACGGTTTCTACATATTTATTTTGCAAAGTTTTAGGTTTCCTAAGACAATTTATTTAAAACACATGTCATATTTTAAGTTTTTGTCATAATACAATCACCTCACCTCACTTCCCTCTTCCCCTCTTTTTTTCTCCAAACCTTACCATAGTCCCTTCATGATCCCTTTCAGTACATCTCCTCTCCCCACATCTGATCCCCATCCCTGTTCCCCTTATCACTTCTTCTCCTTCTACCTAATTCATTCTTTTTTTTTTTAGAAAAAAAAAAAAACAATTTTCAGTTTTATTGTTTTTCTCTCAAACTCACATTTGTCTAATATTGTTTTTCTATTTCTTTGTATTTTTATTAGATATTTCCTTTATTTACATGTCATATGATTTCTCCTTTCCCAGTTTCCCCTCCAAAAAACACAACAACAAGAACAAACCCCTGTTCCCTCCCTCCTCCCCCTGCTCGCTACCTCACCCTCTCCATTTACTGGCCCTGGCATTCCCCTACACTGGGACACAGGGCCAAGGTCCTCTCCTCCCATTTATGACTGACTTGGCCATCCTCTACTATGCATATGCTGCTGGAGCAATCAGTCCCACCATGTGTACTCTTTGGTTAGTGGTTTAGTCCCCACCTAATTCACTCTTTCCATTCACCTCCATTGACTATTGTTTTTCATTCTGAGTGAGATCTACGAGTCCTTCTGTAGTGGCTGGTTTTGTGTGTCAACTTGACACAGGCTGGAGTTATCACAGAAAAGGGAGTTTCAGTTGGGGAAGTGCCTCCATGACTTCCAGCTGTGGGGCATTTTCTCAATTAGTGATCAAGGGGGTAGGGCCCCTTGTGGGTGGTACCATCCCTGGACTGGATGTCTTGGGTTCTATAAGAGAGCAAGCTGAGCAAGCCAGGAGAAGAAAGCCAGTAAGAAACATCTCTCCATGGCCTCTGCTTCAGCTCCTGCTTCCTGACCTGCTTGAATTCCAATTCTGACTTCCTCTGGTGATCAACAGCCATGTGGAAGTAAGCTAAATAAACCCTTTCCTCCCCAACTTGCTTCTTGGTCATGATGTTTGTGCAGGAATAGAAACCCTGACTAAGACACTTCCCTTAGGGCTTCCCTGTTACCTATTTTCTTTGGATCTGTAGATTGTAAGATGGTTATCCTGAACTTTATGGCTAATGTTCATTTACAAGTGTGTACATACTATACAAGTATTTCTTGCTGTAAGTAACCTGACCTGAGGATGATATTTTCCAATTCCGTCCATTTGCCTGCAAAAATGCCTGATGTCTTTGTTTTTGATAGCTGAAAAGTATTCTATTGTGTAGATGTATTTAATTTTCTTCCTTTCTTCAGTTGAGGGAGATCTAGGTTGTTTACAGTTTTGGGCTATTATCAATAAAGCTGCTACGACCATAGCTGGACACATGTCCCTCTGGTATAGTGGGGCATCTTTTGAGTATATGCCCAGGAATGGTGCATTCAGTGAGGAGGATCTCTGGGACTAGCTGGAGGCCTGTGATGGAAATGAACTTGAGGGGTTTCTAGTTGAGACTCCTACCCGAAGTCTACATCTCCTCTAACCAGGAAATATTTGCAGAGGAGGGAGGAGGACATTCATCCACAAAACCTTCAACCCAAAATTTGTACTCCCTGTAAAATGTACAGGGATCAAGATGGAGCAGAGACTGAGGGAACAGCCAACCAATGAGAGCCACAACTTGAGATTCATCCCATGTGAGAGCTAATCTCTGACACTATTAATGATACTTACAGACAGGAGCATAACTATCTCCTGAGAAGCGTCATGAAGCAGCAGATGGAAGCAGATGCAGAGACCTGCAGCCAAATATTGGGCAGAGTTTGGGAGTCTTGCAGAAGAGTGAGGGATAGACTTGAACAAGCTAGAGCGGTCAAGGTCACCACAAGAAGACCTACAGAGTCAACGAACCTAGACCCATGGGAGCTCACAGAGAGAGACTTGGCCACCATCCAGGAAGAATGCAGGAGCTGGACTTAGGTCCCCTACATATTTTTAGTATACACACATCTCAGCCTTTATTCCTATTGGCATATTGACTTGCTTCTCATAGTGAAATAGAGCTGTCTTGGTTTCTGTTGCAAATCTTTGGACTCCCTTCCCCATTCCTGGACTTAATGCTTGGTCCTCAGTGGCACAGAATTGCTTAGTCCTACTGGACTAGATGTCTCAAGGTGGTGTGGTATTCAGTAGGTGGGAGGTCTCACTTATCTGAAGAGAAAGAGAAGGTGCAATGGGCAAGGGATTTATAAGAGAGGGACTGGAAGGAGAGAAGGAGAGGGGATGTGATTGGGATGTAAAATAAATAAAAAATAAATTATTGTAAAAAATCAATATTAGCTGAAGTATTGATTACATTGTTTTGTGATCTTTTAAAACATATTTTTGGTAATACTTATCATTTGAAGGGCATACAGTTAGAAAGGACTTTTCTTTTGTAGAATCTGGCTTCATTTGATTATTTCCTTTGCTTTGCAGATGCCCTTTAATTTTATGCAGTCCCATTTATCAATAACATATGAAATTGTACTTTTACATAGCAGTGATGAATTTGCTGTGAAAAAATGTCAGTGGATAATCTCATATACAATACTTTAAAAAATACTTGGGAATAAAACTAAATAAGTGAAAGATGTCTACTGCCTCTTTTTCCCCTTTTATTGGATATTTTCTTCATTTACATTTCAAATGTTATTCCATTTCCAGGTCTTCCCTCCGGAAACTGCCTATCCCATCCCCCTCCCCCTACCTCTATAAGGGTACTCCCCCACCCACCTATCCACTCCTGCCTTCCCATCCTGACATTCCCACTGATGTCTAACAATGCCATCCTCTGTCTGCCACATATGCAGGTAGAGCCATGGGTCCCTCCCTGTGTACTCTTTGGTTGGTGGTTTAGTCCCTGGGAGTTCTGGAGGGTCTGGCTGGTTGATACTGTTGCCCCACCATGGGGATGCAAATCCCCTCAGTTACTTCAGTTCCTTCTCCAATTCCTCCATCGAGGACCCCACGCTCAGTGTAATGATTGGCTGCCAGCATCCAACTCTGTATTTGTTAGGCTCTGGGAAAGCCTCTCAGGAGACAGCCATATCAGGCTCCCATCAGCAAGCACATCCTGGCATAACACTGAAGAAAGAAATTGAAGAAGATGCTAAAGGATTTATTATTGTCAATTACATTTATATATGTATCTAGGTACGGTTTTGCGGTCACTGTAGACACTAATAAATATTTTTATATAGATGATAGAAAGTTCTTGTAAGTTATTCTAGAACAGTGTTTTATTTCAGACACACCTAGGAACCTTTTAGTGCTACTCAAGTAAAAGAATACTTGCTGGGGGTTCTATTTCACATTGCATTATTATCTATCAATTGCACAGGGTGAATTTATACTGCACGTTCCCAATTATTTAATAATCAAAGACTGAAAGCAGATAATTATAACAGTTACCTTCTATTTGCTTCAGTAATATTATAATTCCAAGAATTTTGTCTTTTCATCTCTACTGACTTAAATGTACTTGAGAAGCTTTTTGTAAATATAAAACTGCTAGCTAGGTTTTATTTTTTTCTTTCTTTCTCTTTCTCTTTCTTTCTTTCTTTCTTTCTTTCTTTCTTTCTTTCTTCCTTCCTTCCTTCCTTCCTTCCTTCCTTCATCTCTCTTCCCCTCCCTCCCTCCTTTCTTTCCCTCCTTCCTTCCCTCCTTCCTTCCTTCCTTCCTTCCTTCCTTCCTTCCTTTCTTCCTTCCTTCCTTTCTTCCTTCAATTTGGTAAATACTCATGTCATCTTTGAATAAAGAATCTTGGTGATTGTTTCTATTCAGTTGTCTATAGGTAAGTCTTCAGGGTATTTTCTTGGATGATGATTGATATGAGACGTCCCAACTCACAAGAATACACACTTGAACTGGGGGTTCTGCGTACTATAAGAAATAAGGCCGAAAAACCTATGAGAAGTGAGCCAATAAACAGCCTTTCTAGATGACTTCTGCTTCAGTTCCTGCTCCTAGATTTCTACCTTGAATTCCTGCCTTGAATTCTGTCACTGATAGAGCATGAGCTGAAATTTATAAGTTGAAATAAACTTTTCCTTCTCAAAGATAATTTTGGTTTGAGTTTTTTTATAACAGCAATAGAAACTCTAAATAAAAAAGCTATAAAATTAAATTGCATGTTAACATGGTTTTATTATTTTATAGTATAATACTATAATATTTAAGATTGACCAAATGGTCTGATCTACAAGCAATGATCCATTAACTCTGGACTGGACTAGGACATTTCTTTAAAAATTGTTCATTGTTCAAAACTATCATATAATTGAAAATTTAGCATCACCCCTTTTTTCCTTATTTACTTATGCATAATATATTTTTTCATTTATTAACATCCTATGATACAGTTTATCTGAAAATGTGGAATAATTTCAATTCATCAATATCTTTAATATTATAATCAATCATATAAATGCATCTGAAAATACTGATGAGAGAAGAAACATGAAAATATTTTTATAACTGTATGTTTAGACATTAAAGTAATTAAGGTAAACTTAATATTCCTCAAATGACAGTAGCATGTCACTAAATAAAATCTTTGAAATAAAATTTGAATATATTGAAAAAATAAGATGAGTAGAAATTTCACATGTTACAGAAATTAATAAAAGGTACTCTGATCTCACAAAAAGCATCTAAAAAGAATCATTAGAAATGCTTGGACAATAGAAGATTAAAAGTCAACACAATTTTATAAATATAAGTTTTTTTAAAAAAATGTACTATTAGTAGTATTGAAATTACTAAAAACTTTTCCATTTTTAATAAATGATGAAATGGTATACCTTAGAAAGAAACAAAACTGGAAAAATAAAATATTGTATTGTTTTACAAGCCCTTCTAGTAAATACAAGAGTAACAGCTTGGAAAAGAGCAAAGATAGGACTAAAATAACAATAGGTATACTATTAAAATGTCATACTTAACAGAAGATATGAAATATACAGATGTTTTTGCAATTACTTTATTGATTAAGTGTACACTTACTAGTCAGTTATTAACAGGTGTGTTGAAAATGTCACTATTACTGATATAAACTTTAGGATATTATTTACTGTAATCAAATACAATCATTAGGAAAAACTACATATGCAAAATATAAAATGTTTTATATATATTCACATACATATGTACATAAGAATGCAGTCCTGCATCACTAACTGATGGCCAACACTGTGAATGATAGACACACTAGCAAACCAGTTATGAGAACATAAGCTTCTTTCATACCCAGCACATGGTCTTGTCAGCATTTTTCCTGTACATTCAATGAAGCAATGCTTCCAAACATGTTTGATTATTTTCAAGTTATCATTTAACTGATTACTTTCACATTTTATAATGAATGATTCTTAATTCTGGTCTAATAATATAGGAAACATATATCTTTCACTTTGACCACTATTATTACAGTGCCCCAAATGTGAGAAGGTTACCTTTTGTGCCTAGTCTCCAGGTCATTAGAAGTATCTCCAAATGTTAGATTAACCTTTCTTAAAATTATATTCATTTTACTTCTACACTGTAGTAGGTCCTTTGCCAGCTTCTTGAGACTGTCCTTTGCTATCACTTAACCATGGTGGAATGAGCCAAGCCTCGAAGACAAGGAATAAGCAACACTGATTTTCCATCTTCATAGGTTATGTATGTATATGATATATTTAATATATATGATATATATGATGAAAATACTACAAGTGTCCATGAAATTTGAAAGAGAACAAAGAAGATTGTATGAGATGGTTTAGAGAAAGGAAAGATAGGGGTAAGTTATATAATTATATTAATTTCAAAAATAAAATAATTTTAGAAAGGAGGAAATTTTAAATAAAAATAAAGGTAGTATATTAAGTACACAAATATGCATTCATTGTTATTGTTGTCAAACTCTTGAGACTGAAAATTGTCTTACAATAAAGTTTGTCAAAGTATACAGAGGTAGACTAGAAGATCAAATGCCAATCCTAAAACAATTCTCCTAAGTCATAAGCTACTGAAAGCATCAAAAGTAGCTAGAATCAGAGAATTTTAAAATAGTAATAATAAATTAGTTTTGAACCATCATTGGGGGCAGAAAAGAGGAAAGGGCAGAGTGAAATGGACAAGGTCCTTGAAATATAATGTCAGTCCATGAAGAGACATTTTTGTTACTTTTTCATTCCTTAGTTCGTAAGCAGGAGACATGACCATAGTGGAGAACTTAAAACATAGAGGAAAAGAATATATATATATGTGTGTGTGTGTGTGTGTGTGTGTGTGTGTGTGTGTGTGTGTGTGTATGTGTGTGTGTGTATGTGTGTAATTTTCACTGACTTCTTTCTTGTCCTCATTATTTGGAGGGGATTTGCCTTAAAAATGTAAGAGTTGTTCTCATAGTATTAATGAATATTTCATACTGATCAAATATGTACAATATATTACAAGGAATGTAGCACATCAGGCTTTATGACAGACACACAACTAATATATTGTTCTATTATTGTATGTCATCTGGAATGTCAGTAAATAACAGTAAATTTCAAACTTCCTTTTAGTCTTATGAGTAGTTAGTACAGTCTCTGTAGTTCATCACTGATCATTGAGTCATCATATAGCACATGACTGTGTGTGTGTGTGTGTGTGTACAAGTGTGTGCTCAGATTTTTTTGTGGAGGGGAAGATCAACAATGGGGATATTGATTAAATAAAATATGGTATAAATGCATAATGGAAAATAATAAACATTTAAAACAATAAAATCTATCAAGTAATGGAACAGAATGATGAGAGTATTACATTAAAAATGCCCAAAACAATTTAAAATATGCTATGATAACCCTAAGAATACAGTAGTGGTATGCATACCTTGAAAGTAACCAACAGATCTGTAATTGAATTTAAGAGTTGCTTAACAAGAAAAAAATTATTCCTAGTTTGGAAACCTCACAGACTACCATGCATATTGAGGTCATGAGTCTTCAAGGAAAATTCTAGTGATGAGTTTATCTATACTGCTCTGTGCTCTTGGTGGGTTGTGGGTTTCCAGCTACCCTCTCATGAACTCTTTGGATCTGCTATTGAAGCTAAAGGGTTTACAGCCCCATAGGAGAAACAACAATATGAACCAACCAGTACCCCCAGAGCACCCAGGGAATAAACCACCAACCAAAGAGGGACCCATGGCTCCAGCCACATATGTAGCAGAGGATGGCCTTGTTGGACATCAATGGGAGGAGAGACCCTTGGTCCTGTGAGGGTTCGATGCCCCAGAGTAGGAGAATGCCAGGACATGAAATCAGGAGTGGGTGGGTTGGTGAGTAGGAGTGTGGAGGATGGAATAGGGGGTTATCTCCAGTGGGAAAAAAAGAAAGGGGATAACATTTGAAATGTAAATAAAGTATTTAATTTAAAAACTCACAGAAAAAAAG